>JAIFOV010000330.1:0-17745 GCA_020654155.1 Novius pumilus
TATGAACATATTAAAAGTAGTGTTCAAATTCCTCTAGATGCTTTGATTATTTGAGTGGGGAGTCGGTAGGGGCACGTAGCTCCGCCGATTAGAGAGAGAAGGATGGTCCGCTCGGTCTTATTTCTCTTTCTAAGCAGGCTGCAATGTACGTCGTCAGATCCGCAGTCTATATTTACTATGTCTATGGTTCCATGCAACTGCCACTGTCGATGTACAAAATGTGAGACATAATTGTTCTTCAGATATATTATAGCTTTGTGTGGCTGGCACTATATGTCCGCGGTTCGGAACCTTGGGGTCGCGAAAGATATTTATGGGGTCGCCAAGAAAGTCAAGAAGGTCTTATACTTATCGAATTTTATTAAGCTTTATGCATAAAATATAATCTATCTTTACATACACAATTACAGCTATCGGCATTTCGACTGATTATGAACTAGTATTATTTCTTTTTCCAGAATTGCAGTCAACAATAAAAGAAGAACGTTTTATACGACGTTTCGATCGTTATACGATCATTAACTTGTATTTTTTAAGTAAAAAAATTTTCAATACGACTTTTGAGTGTGGTTTGATGATTTGATGATGTTAATAATGTTGCTTAGATACAGATCACAGTTTACTGTTTAATAAATAGCGTTATAGAATAGCGGTCCGCAACCATTTTGATATTGCGGCCCCAGAATTAAAAAAGGAGTAATCAGCGACCCCACAAAAAAAAGTGTTCTTTCAGAAAATTACATGTACTCGGATTGAGTTTCAAATTCACGTTTCGTAAACGATTTAAAACCTTGATTAAATTCTGATTATGATTTTACAAGCTATTACCAAAAACTATAAGATGATCTAAATACACAAAACAATTTGATAATTTAATCCTGACATTGCGATTGTCATGATTTTCGAAAAAGCGTTTGGCGAAATTGAAAGGCCCATGGGCAATGGTGTTAGCTGCCACATACCTTGGTCCGTTGAGAATGCTCTATAAGGTCTGGAATATTCTTCCAGTTCGACTTGGTAGTAACCCTGATATAGATCTAGGTGTGTAAAATAAAAAGCTCCAGACAATGAATCCAAAATTTCTTCGATATTTGGTAATGGAAATTTATCACTCTTTATGCGATTATTCAGCTGCCTATAATCAATGACAACTCTCCATTTTTTGTTTCCGCTACTATCAGTTTTCTTAGGTACAATTAACAATGGTGCTGACCATTCTGAATGAGCTGGCTCTATTATACCGTCTTGACGCATGTTATTTACCTGCTTATGGATTTCCGATTTTTGCGAATGTGGTAGCCGTTACGGTTTAGTATATGCTGTTGAAACGTCGTTCTGTAATTCAATTTTTTGCTTCGAAATATTCGTTACAGTAAAAGTATCGTTTTCAAGATAAAACACGTCCGCAAATTTCGCAAAAAATCTTTTCTATCGAATCCCGTTCGTTTTCACTTAATCCTTCTAATTTGACTTCATCTAATAATCTTTCTACACGGTTCAGATTTTTTGTTGTCTTTTCGAATTGGTAATAATGAAATTTAGACAACTGTTCAATTCTTGGCCTAAAGTTTTTCAATACGATTTCATTTTCATTAACGTTCATGATTCTAACAGGAATTTTGTTTCCTTGTGGCTACACTATTCTACTCGCAACAAAAACTCCTTTTGCAACTTTTTCTGGATGAATTACACATTCCTCGCTCATATTTACTGATATGTATTCAATAATTTCGCATCTACGAGGAATTGCCAAAAAGTAGTTACAATCGGATTCAAAAGAAACATTGTGTATTATACCATTATCAGAGAAAGAAAGCAAGCACTTTTTGTAATCAATTACTGCATCGTGTTTCATGAGGAAATCTGATCCTAATACTCCATTTATTCCACTGTCAGGGTCATGCAAAACATGATATCGATGTGTCGTCGTACTATTACCTATATTAAGTGAAATATCTGTTGAACCCAAGGAATTTACTACGCCTGCAATACCGTTAAATGTTACTTTGCTTTTGCTTTCTATGCGATGTTTACTCTGTTCCGATAAACATGCCTTTGATATAACACACAACGAAGCACCTGTATCTATTAGAAATTTAAAATTTTTACCATTTATTCGAGTAGTTACGAAATTCAAACCGTTCATAGCAAGCACCACAGTGTCACCTATTTTTGTGTTACTTTCTCTAGGAACGAAAAAACTCGTTTCTGACATTGTAATTTTGGTTGTTATTCTGTCTACCATTGCTCTCTAATTGAAAACTATGATGACCTTACCTTGTGCTACCTGTACCATGTATTTTTAAAAACAATCTACCTCTACTGCTGTATTGACCTCGAAATTTGGGATTTCCGCGCGAATTTCTGGCATTATTTGGAAAATATTTATAGTCATTACGGTGTTTGTTCTGAATTTTTCTACCCCGGTTGTTATTACTATAAAAGGAATTCTTTCCCCGCATGAAAAACATGAGCTGAAAGATTGAACTTGAACCTTTTGACAACTCTTCCTCTTTCGCCACTTTTATCACGTCTTTTAATTTTTCGAAGTTTCTAGCTTTTACTATGACTCTAACTTCATGATCACGTAGACTAGCGGTCCGCAACCTTTCCGATATTGCGGCCCGAGAATTAAAAGAGGAGTAATCAGCGACCCCACAAAAAAAAGTTAACAAGTGGAAAGGTTGGTTCAGGTAACGAAGTTAGTTGTTTTTATTTCGTAAATTATTTATATTGAAATGTTTATTTATTTTGTAAAGTAATATTAGAGCAAACTAGAAAATATGCATTTAACATAAGAGTAATATTTACGATGACATTAAATGAGTCAAGCAATTATTTTAATATTTAATTTAAAAAAAGGTACATATTTGAAACTTTACAAACTAATGTGAACCTTGTGCTTGCACACTTGCAGTCAGTATATTAATTCTTGGTGATATATTATCAGAAACAGACACCCTCAAATCAGGTTCTACGTTAAGTCTGGAGCGATATTTTGTTTTCATAGCAGTTAATGTCGAGAAAGATGTCTCGCAAAGGTATTTAGATACGAATGGCAGCAATTTCAGCAGAGATGTTTTAAATAACAGAGAATATTCCTTTTCCGTCATTATCCAGAACTTGGATAGATCCGTTTTGAAAATAGATCGAAGGCTTTCATCGGACATTAAATCTATCAGCTGCTCCTTTTCTTTTAAGTTCATTCTCAGAGTGTTAAGATCACAAGTGAATGGATTAATTATCCATTGGTCGCCGTGTGACTTATCTGGGAATCTTATTTCCAAGTCTTGCTTAAGGTTTGTAAGATGCATTATGATTTTGGTTTTAATTTTTTCTTCGAGCTTCATATTATTTTCTTCAGAAAATTTCTCTAAACATGCAAACATCTCGTAGTTTTCAGCACTGACTTCGTCTATCCACAAACTTATTTTTCTACAAAAAGCTTTAATTTTGTTAGCTAAAATCAATACATTTGTGCTCTTCCCTTGCAACGATTGATTTAAATCGTTAAGTTTTTCAAAAATATCCTAAAGATCGCCAACCAATTTTCATTCAAGAAATATTCCGCTAGCTTTGGTTCACGTTCAAGTAGAAATATTCTGATTTCATCTTTGAGATCAAATACACGTCGGAGTATTTTTCCTCGCGATAACCTTCTGACATCCGTATGTAACAGTAGATTTTCGTATTCTGATCCCATTTCGCGACACATTATTTTGAAAAGGCGACTGTTTAATGCGCGAGCTTCAATAAAATTTATTATTGTGACGACTTGTTCCAACACTCTATTTACATTTGGTTCCAAATGTTTTGCTGCAAGGGCTTCACGGTGAATCATACAGTGAACAAAGCCTACGTGAGGTTCAATCTCAGTTACTTTTGCTTTGAATCCTGTTTTGGAGCCGGTCAATGCAGCTGCGCCGTCTGTACACACAGATACACAATATTCCCACTTTATGTCATGGAGTTCAAAAAAGGTATTGACTGCATTAAAAATTGCTTCACCGCTTGTTCTTCCTTCTAATCCCTGACAAAATAACAAATCTTCGCATATATCGTTTTCATATCGATATCGGATAAATATCAGAAGTTGAGCTACATTAGATACATCAGTGCTTTCATCCAGCTGAATAGCATAATACGGACTCCCTTTCACGCGATCTATAAGTTGTATGATAATATTATCAGCAAGTAGATTGATACGACGATGAACAGTGTCACTGTATAATGGAATTGTTTTCAGTTCATTGGCATACTTTTCTCCTTGCATGATCGAAACCATTTTCATTGCAGCTGGCAAAATGAGCGTCTCGCCAATGTTGTGAGGTTTTTTAGTTTTGGCAATCAAAAAGAAAACCTCGAAAGATGCTTGTAAGGCCTTTTGGTTAACTGTTGTTTATTTTTGGAAATCAACCTATTAGTTTGGTGGCAAGTCGTTTTAAATAAGATTCATGTTTATTTTTTAAATGTGGATGCTTAGTTTCTAGGTGCTTTTTCAGTTTGACCGGCTTCATACTCTCATTTGCCAAAATCTCCGAACAAACAACGCACTGTGGATGTTGTTTGAAATTCAACACTGTACATTTAAAAACAAACTGGATGTATCATTCTTTAAAAATTCGTTGACGTTTCACAGTTGTCTCCGATGTAGCTGTTGCTTGTTCAGTTGAAGTTGAAGCGTCACTCTCTGTATCGATGTGTAAGGTACATGTGGCTATTGAACTACTATCATCGCTGTTATGACTTATAGTTATAGTACTGGAACTAGATGTTGCTCTGCTGTTATCGATAGTAATAACACTACCAGTAACTGAACTGGCGGCATTGTTTTCACTACTTATATTACTCGTAACAGTTGTTGTCATTGTAGAATTGGCGACACTGGTATCAAGAACTGCGTGCTCAATTCTTTTGATTTGTGATGCGTTATTAGGACTTCCACAACCTGCATCTTTGGATGTGCGTTTTATTAGCCACTTATCCATTGTTAACTGCAATAATACAAACGTATTTCTTAAAATGAAAAAAATATTTTTATTGGCAATTGCTGAGTACACTCGTCCGATAAAAAAATTATTTATGATAAAACATAAATTTTATTTCATAAAATATTGGGCTATTAATAAAATAATATGTATAATGAATTATAATTTAAAAGTATAGAAGTTATAAATTCGCGCTGGTTTTGTAATTGAACCCACGCCATGGCCATGGGCGCGCCGCGATGACGCCTCACATTATTATCTAAGTATGAGTGCACAGTTACTTACCGTGTGCGTGGTTATCCAGGAGAACACTAATCTTCTAAGAAAAAACTTTCTACAGAAGTAATCTTTCGTGTTTTAGATCAATTAAGTATGTATATTTGCTATCGACAAAGCGGCGATGAGTACGCAAGTGCAGATAGAACTTACTGAACGACTGAACAAAGAAAGGGAGATCGGGGTGGGGGCGGTGAGGTTATGACGGGCGGGACTGGACAGGTTGTACAGTCGTAGTTATTTTCGATTCTGTCCGTTTTAAGGAGATTTCGTAATTGTGTTTGTATTATTTCTTTTTCCAAAATTGCAGTCAACAATAAAAAAACATTTGGACGTTTTATACGACTTTTCGATCGGTATACGATCATAAACTTGTATTTTTCAATTAAAAAAAAATTCAATTCAACTTTTGAGTGTGGTTTGACAATTCGATGATGTTAATAATGTTGCTTAGATACAAATCACAGTTAACTGTTTAAAAATAACTTTAAAATCTTCCATTATAAATTATATTTAAATTTTTTCTTTTTCGATATGTATCATCTCTTTGATTAATCGTTTCTGATAGTTTGATTTTTTATCAAGGATTGTCACATTATTGCAATAGAAATTGTGGTTTAAGTGAATGTTTATTAAGAGCTGTACATTCATTATTTGATCGTAAAGATTATTCATGGTTGTAAATTCTTTTATGCAAATATTGTTTTGTTTGTCCAATATTTATACAAGACATTTTGTATACCACATTCGTTTGTTTATTTTTATCTGTGGGATCTTTTAAATTAGTGAAAATTTTATATACATATAGTGTTGTATGGTTTATTTGTTAGAATAAGATTATATTTACGTAAAATGTTACCTATTTTTTTGGGTAATGCCGGAATGTACGGTACACCAATATACAGGGTGTTTCAAAAAGAATCATCCGATTTTAAAGTTTCATAATTTCAAAACTAATGAACATATGGACATGAGGTTAATTTCATATTAAAGGAAAACTAATAAAGTTTTTTCACATAACATTTACAGGTGCTCAATACTCAAATTCGTCCCACACCTTAGCTAACATGTCTTGAGTGATGGATTCGATGGCTGCTCTAATGCGGTTCTTCAGTTCAACCAATGTTGTTGGAAGGGGAGGGATATAAACATTGTCTTTACAAACCCCACAAAAGAAATCACAAACAGTAAGGTCCGGTGACCTTGGAGGCCAGTGACTTAACGCGGAATCATTAGGTCCAGTACGGCCGATCCATCTTTGAGGAAGCCTACCATTTAAAAACTCTCTCACATGAAGATTCCAGTGTGGTGGGGCACCGTCCTGTTGGTATATGAAGTCATTAGAATCTGTTTCCAATTGAGGGTAGAGCGCGCTACTGTTACCTGGTGGAAACGACGTGAAACTCCAGAGCCTCCTCCTTCTAACAGTATATTGTTCGAGCACATCGGATTCACAGATGAATAGCTATGATTTTTCTAAATCGGATGATTCTTTTTGAAACACCCTGTACTTTATAGTAGAAGGATCTAATTCATTATTATTATTATTATTATTATTATATATTTTGTTTTTTCTTTCTTCTATAACGCTATTTATTAAACAGTAAACTGTGATCTGTATCTAAGCAACATTATTAACATCATCAAATCATCAAACCACACTCAAAAGTCGTATTGAAAAATTTTTTACTTAAAAATACAAGTTAATGATCGTATAACGATCGAAACGTCGTATAAAACGTCCAAATCTTCTTTTATTGTTGACTGCAATTTTGGAAAAAGAAATAATACTAGTTCATAATCAGTCGAAATACCGATAGCTGTAATTGTGTATGTAAAGATAGATTATATTTTATGCATAAAGCTTAATAAAATTCGATAAGTATAAGACCTTCTTGACTTTCTTGGCGACCCCATAAAAATCTTTCGCGACCCCAAGCTTCCGGACCGCGGACATATAGTGCCAGCCACACAAAGCTATAATATATCTGAAGAACAATTATATCTCACGTTTTGTACATCGACAGTGGCAGTTGCATGGAACCATAGACATAGTAAATATAGACTGTTACGAGTAATATAAGTAGTGAACAAAATGCCGCCACTTCAGTTACTGGTAGTGTTATTACTATCGATAACAGCAGAGCAACATCTAGTTCCAGTACTATAACTATAAGTCATAACAGCGATGATAGTAGTTCAATAGCCACATGTACCTTACTCATCGATGCAGAGAGTGACGCTTCAACTTCAACTAAACAAGCAACAGCTACATCGGAGACAACTGTGAAACGTCAACGAATTTTTAGAGAATCATACATCCAGTTTGGTTTTAAATGTACAGTGTTGAATTTTAAACAACATCCACAGTGCGTTGTTTGTTCGGAAATTTTGGCAAATGAGAGTATGAAGCCGGTCAAACTGAAAAAGCACCTAGAAACTAAGCATCCACATTTAAAAAATAAACATGAATCTTATTTTAAACGACTTGCCACCAAACTAACGTCACAGCAGGTTGATTTCCAAAAATAAACAACAGTTAACCAAAAGGCCTTACAAGCATCTTTCGAGGATTCCTTTTTGATTGCCAAAAATAATAGTCCAAGAGCTAGTGAACCCTGGGAGTAACGGTCTCCCTGTAAGGTTAGAAATTTGTATACTTACGATTTATGACATGCTAAGAGCAATAGCCATGACCTGGCAGGCGTCAGCCCTGCACGTCATCAGCAAGACTTGTTCAGGTAGAAAAGTAACATTCCCGTCTCACCTCCAGCCGTTTGTAACGACCTAAAGCTCTCCGGAGGGGCTGATGTAGCGCCTCATCACATCAAGTAGCTACGGAGCCACATTACATCAAGTAGGCTACAGGGTTATGGTATATAGAGTAGGCGAGGAATTAGTTTTAGTTCAGTTGTTCTTTACATACTGTAGTGACAAGATCGTTCTTGTGAATTACGAATAAACAATTCGTATTAAGTTGCACTCGTTTATTTTATATGTGGTTTCGCAAGTCTACAATTTAAATCGTTAAGTTTTTCAAAAATATCCTAAAGATAGCCAACTGTTGCCAGCCAATTTTCATTCAAGAAATATTCCGCTAGCTTTGGTTCCCGTTCAAGTAGAAATATTCTGATTTCATCTTTGAGATCAAATACACGTCGGAGTATTTTTCCTCGCGATAACATCCTGACCTCCGCATGTAACAGTAGATTTTCGTATTCTGATCCCATTTCGCGACACATTATTTTGAAAAGGCGACTGTTTAATGCGCGAGCTTCAATAAAATTTATTATTGTGACGACTTGTTCCAACACTCTATTTACATCTGGTTGCAAATGTTTTGCTGCAAGGGCTTCACGGTGAATCATACAGTGAACAAAGCCTACATGAGGTGCAATCTCAGTTACTTTTGCTTTAAATCCTGTTTTGGAACCGGTCAATGCAGCTGCGCCGTCTGTACACACAGATACACAATACTCCCACTTTATGTCATGGAGTTCAAAAAAGGTATTAACTGCATTAAAAATTGCTTCAGCGCTTGTTCTTCCTTGTAATCCCTGTCAAAATAACAAATCTTCGCATATATCGTTTTCATATCAATATCGGATAAATATCAGACGTTGAGCTACATTAGATACATCAGTGCTTTCATCCAGCTGAATCGCATAATAGGGACTCCCTTTCACGCGATCTGTAAGTTGTATGATAATATCATCAGCAAGTAGATTGATACGACGATGAACAGTGTCACTGTATAATGGAATTGTTTTCAGTTGATTGGCATACTTTTCTCCTTGCATGATCGAAACCATTTTCATTGCAGCTGGCAAAATGAGCGTCTCGCCAATGTTGTGAGGTTTTTTATAGCTGGAGAGCTAGTGAACCCTGGGAGTAACGGTCTCCCTGTAAGGTTAGAAATTTGTATACTTACGATTTATGACATGCTAAGAGCAATAGCCATGACCTGGCAGGCGTCAGCCCTGCACGTCATCAGCCCCTTTATTTTTTGGACTGTTCAGTAAATTGAGTTTCAAAACTTGTTTCTGTAAATTTGAAAATTCAATAGGATAAAGTTTATTTATTGTACATCTTAAAAACAATTGACGGGCGATCACAATAAGCAGAAGTATATGATCGGTCAATTAGAAAACGTACAGTTGATGAGGTAAAATAAACTTTATCCTCTATACTTAAAATTTTTATATGTTTTCAAGTAAACGTCTCAGAGTAAATATATACAATGCCAGGCGGTTTTGAACAGCATAAGACCTTGACAGGCGAGGGGACAGCTGCTAAGGGCGTGCAAATAAGAAATGTTATGCAACCTACATTATTTTTAACATTCATTTTCTTCAGCATCATCCGAAATTTCGCTATTACTGTTTTCATCATCATCTGATTCTTCAACAATGTTTTCCTCATCTGCAAATAGTAAAAAAAAATATTTTAATGAATCAATAAGGTTGTTAAGAATTAAATATTAAGCTCATTTACATAGGACTGCGTATTAAATGTTACGGAGTAAAATAGTTGTATGTTACCTGAAATGCATTCCTCAGTTTCAGTCGATTTTGCTGTGGCAGTATCAGCAGGTCTTTGTAAAGTATGTCGTATATAGAAGATGGAACCGTATTCCCCTCAAATCAATTAAATTCGTAACGACTATCAATTAAGTTCCAACCGTTATTTTCAGGTGTAAGAATTGTTGGTTCTTTTAAATCACAATTTCGCCATATATTTGTAATGTAGGCAGTTCTCAATAATTGTTGATGTAGTTCACGTTGGCAGGGTGGTAAATTCGATGAATCATAGCTTACTACTTTTTTCATAAACACTTTCGGATTATTTGTGTTGTACGTAGCAAGGAACTTTTCATAACGTGCATTGTTTAACTTTGAATATTTCAAACCATACATTTCGCATACAAATTTCTCTAGTATCGGGGAAATTTTTTCTTTCTTCTGTACTATTTCTGTGTTTCCTAATTATTTGAATGCCTTCTGATATACACTCGATTTCTGCAATATTTGGAATGGTTTTTTTTTACCTCTTCTTGAAAAAGATGGATTGAAATCGCAACCGGTTAATGCATGAAATCCCGGTAAGCTTTGGCATATAGAAGGTCCCAATTTTGTATATAGTTCAGAAATATTTATCCATTTTTTACAATTATTAGTGCCATATTCCATATAGATTTTTAGATTATTATTGTGGAGATGGTCCATGTTTCCGAGCAGTAATATTAAAATGTCTGTGTCACATGTTTTTATTAATACGTCGGATACATCTTCATCCATTTGGCATGTATGGTATATTATTTTTGTATCAGCCTCTTCATGATGTTGGCACGATAAATCATCATTTATATCGACAATCACAGAGTTATTGTGGACACTATAAGTATGGCATTGTTTGTAATTTAAGTTCACTATGGTATTCCCGATAAACTCTATCATTTCATTTGTGCTCCAATGTGTAATTAAAAAATCTACGAAAGCTTCTTTAAATTGTATGTTACGAAGTTCTTTCATAAAATCAACTGGTCGAATTTGTTCTGGTCCGGTAATGAAATAATTTATGTTTCTTACTTCTTGTCGTTTGGCTCGTTCATAATCTTTAATTGACGGCGAAAAGTATTGGTCAAAAATGATATCTACTCGTGAGGCATGTGTAGCTGTTAGTAGCGACATAATTTTTTTGGAAATACCACCAAATGTTTTAGGGATATTTTTGAATGTATGCAGTAAAAAGAATCCATCAAAAATGACAACATCAAAACGTCTTGGTACCTCTTCACTGTTGACGTTTGCCTTTAAACTTTCAACCATTGCTGATTTCTGAGTTTTATGTATTGTACCATCTTCATGACACAATGACAATGGAACAGTTGTAATGGGGTATGATAACGTCTTTTCCAAATCGATGTTATGTTGTATTGACAGAGCTAACAGGCGACCAAAGAAATCACGTTGCACACGGATTTCATGAACCTTATCACTTCAATTTTTTCTTTTTTTTTCAGAGGCAAAATTCATAATTTTCACTTGTGAAATTATTCCTTCAAATCTTTTTCCATTCTGTGAACATTCAGTTATAAAATTCTCTTTCAATCTTTCTCCTGATTCTATAAAATTCAATAAGTAATTCTGTACTGCGATCGAAGCTACTGTACCATTACCGATGTTATACAGACAATCTCTGTTTAGATTCAACATAAATGGATTTAGAAATTTCTCAAATGTATTTTTGAACTTCCACAACTGTGCTGAATCTCTCTTTATTGCATGTTCTTCCAGGTCTGCTGATACATCATTTTTTCTTCGTAAACCAGTAATGTCCAGAGTGTGAGATATGACTGTTGTTCTTATGTCGTGACTTCTAGCCCATCGCTGACGAGCGGAAATAGAATGTGTGAACTGGATTACACCAGTTAATCTTTTGCCCGCGTCGGCATTAAGAGTTTGTTCAAGTACTAGATCTGTTGGTTGTCTAGAGAAAGATTTATCAGTACGTTTGATTCCAAGGTATCCATCTTTCATAAATTTTTCAATTGATGGATGTGTAAGACCAACTTTTAACAAATTATCATGGTATTTTATCAGCCATCGTGAATAATTAGGCTGATTTGTCTTAAAAAATATATTTGCTATTTTTGACAAAATATATTTGTACAAAGAAAAGTTTCCAGTCCTTATGCTTCGACTCAGTAACTGATAGTGATGAACAAAATCCATATAAATAACATAAAATTGAGGCGTTTTACCAAAAGTTCCTTTTCTACATTGTTCTTTGTGATATTGGTATCGAGTCGTCAATGTTGATATTGCTTCATTTTCTATGACGTTCACAAACGGTTCATTACCATCGATAAATGTAGAGAGATTATTGTAAACATCTTCGTCAATACTTATATCTTCTTTTTCTATGAAAGATTGAAAACATAATATTTCTAGTCCTAGTGCCAATAATGGATGCAGCCGCTTACATCGATTAAAATGTTTTCCTTTCAAAAATCCATGTACTGAACCATTTGCGATAATTTCACTTTCAACAGCTACATTCATTATTCCACTGTCGTCAATAAATTTTCCAATTGCTCTATACAATGCTAACATGATGTGGAACGGTCCTAAATGAATAAATAAATTATCATAAACTGGTTTTTCTGTAGACTGTACCTGCATAGCAATTTTTGCTATAGCTAGATCATATGTTACATTAATGCAAGGTTGTCCAATTTCTGCAGCAATACTTTGACTTTGTTTCATAGTTTCTATTACAACTGGTATATTTGTCGGTGATTCGTTTATTGGTGTGAGATAACAAATTTTTTCTTTGTTATTATGAGAATCTTTGTTTAAAATATGATGGAACCCAACCCACATCGATGTTTTTTCAATTTTTAGAGCATGGCAAAGCATCCACAGAAACTTTTGCTGATAAATTATTTCTAGTGAAGCTGGTGTTGCTTCATTTCTTAAATTGTCAGATAAAGACAATAATTCATCATTCATCTTGGGTTTTTTTGAATATGGTACTAACTCTGGGATGATAGCATCAAGAGTCCTTCTTCTTTTATGTCCTGCATGAACACATGAAACGGATAGCTCGCCTGTGCACTCGCCATGTTCAGAAGGATTTTGGAGTTGCTCAGAAGTTCCCTCTGTTGATTCCTCATTTTCTAGAACTGTTTGATAGATTATGCCTACCGTATCATGTAGGGTATCTTTACCAGTAGCAGTATCAACATAACGATCGAAGTTGTCGAAGGCTACTCCTGTGAATAAATCTTGTCTTTTACAAATTTCATTTGGACAAATTTTAGAACGATTCAATAACGTAGTTGTTGCTGCAGTTTCCAATTCTTCAATAACATGATAACTACAACAATGACCATATTTATTTATAATTTCCACGATCTTTCTGCTGCTCGTCAAACTCTTCAATGTCATGCCCAGAGTGATGTGTTTTTTGGTTTTGACAGACCCATTAGTGACATTATAAATCAAATCTTCTGCCAATGAATTAGTTTTCCTTATACAACCTTCACTAATTCTCCGACGTCGTTTATGACCACCCAGAAGAAAACAATAAAAATCAAGTAATTGCTTAGGTATTTCACATTCGCCATTTAACAAATCAGCAGTTGTTATGTTTTCTGGTAATTCTTTCTTTGTCATTTTTAAAATAGTTTTGCGTAAAATTAATGCTGCTTTTTGCAATATCTCCGCATCTTCCAACAGTTCACATAATTTTGCATCAACAACAGAATCTTTCAATGTTACATATTTTCTTCTGTCCCTCTTGATAATTGTAATTTCATCGTAATTCTGTAACAATTTAGCTTCAAACCGCTGGATACTAAAATTAACATCAACATCTTCATCATTTTCCTCGAGTATTCCTTGTAATAATTCAAAGTAGTATTTACATAAGTATGTGAATGAAAATGTCCTTTTTTTATTTATTATTTCCTCGCTGATAAAAATTTGCATTTCATCAAAAGCCAGTTTGTGAAAATATTTCCAAGTCTTCTTCGGCGGTGATTTTGTCTTCGCTTGTTCTTGTAAAGTATATATGGCAATTGTTCGACAGCTATTATGATAAAAAATCAATGGGCTTGAATCTGCGCTAACTTTTTCATAAAATTCATTATTTTCGCCAAATTCTTTCAAAACTTGCATCAAACTTGCTCTTTCTGACGAGTGAAGAGGTTGGTACCGCCCTTTCACTCGTTCATATTTATTTTGACAAAACACACGTAGCCTATCAGCATGGCTAGTTTTAGTAACGGGCACTTCAGCAGATGTTGATGCTCCGCTTTCTTCAGTAGCTATTGGAGGGGCTACTGTAACTGTTTCTACATTTGTCGATGACATTTCTATAAAAAAAAAGCCATTGAGATATTCATATTTAATATCTATAATAATAATTAAATCGTGATTTGCACATTAATATAATTATTGTTACAGTACCGTTATTATGAATAATTTCCATTTAATATATACTTAATAATGGTAAAATTTGTACCACGTAATTAAATCAAAAATATAGTTACAATTAAAGAATAAAGCCTAGTAAAAAATATAGAAGTTCATAAAAAATACCTGATGATGATGCTGGTAGATTTGAAGAAGTTGATAATTCACTTGTGCGATATTTTTTCATCACGGCAAGAAAGTTTTTATAACATTTTACATGGTAACCAGTATTGGCGTTAAATTCTTCTGGCAAAGAAATATCTTTAAATTTTAAATTATTGTCTTTTCTTATCTTCAATATTGATTTACTTTTATTAAACGTAGTCTCTGTAAATCGTACAGTTTTTTCATCAGTTTTTTCGTTACAAATCACACAAACCACGTGCTCCAATTCCATCTTGCACACTATTTAATGAAATTTTAATATTAAGTACAACAATACACAATATCACTGCACAATTGATAATAATATAAAGTTTGATTTTTTAAAAATTAGAAATCACTCAACATAAGAAATGTTATAGCTCAAAGCATCTTCACAAGTAAAAATCAGTGGCACAACTGACGAAATTTTTCTCTGTACATTGTTGCTCGAGAGCAGGTATACGTCCCTTCGTATTAGATAAACGGTCTCACTCGCACTATAGGCATTCACACAACACCTCTCACTCGCACGCCCTTAGCAGCTGTCCCCTCGCCTGTCAAGGTCTTATGCTGTTCAAAACCGCCTGGCATTGTATATATTTACTCTGAGACGTTTACTTGAAAACATATAAAAATTTTAAGTATAGAGGATAAAGTTTATTTTACCTCATCAACTGTACGTTTTCTAATTGACCTGTCATATACTTCTGCTTATTGTAATCGCCTGTCAATTTTTTTTCAAGATGTACAATAAATAAACTTTATCCTATTGAATTTTCAAATTTACAGAAACAAGTTTTGAAACACAATTTACTGAACAGTCCAAAAAATAAAGGGGCTGATGACGTGCAGGGCTGACGCCTGCCAGGTCATGGCTATTGCTCTTAGCATGTCATAAATCGTAAGTATACAAATTTCTAACCTTACAGGGAGACCGTTACTCCCAGGGTTCACTAGCTCTCTAGCTATAAAAAACCTCACAACATTGGCGAGACGCTCATTTTGCCAGCTGCAATGAAAATGGTTTCGATCATGCAAGGAGAAAAGTATGCCAATCAACTGAAAACAATTCCATTATACAGTGACACTGTTCATCGTCGTATCAATCTACTTGCTGATGATATTATCATACAACTTACAGATCGCGTGAAAGGAGTCCCTATTATGCGATTCAGCTGGATGAAAGCACTGATGTATCTAATGTAGCTCAACGTCTGATATTTATCCGATATTGATATGAAAACGATATATGCGAAGATTTGTTATTTTGACAGGGATTACAAGGAAGAACAAGCGCTGAAGCAATTTTTAATGCAGTTAATACCTTTTTTGAACTCCATGACATAAAGTGGGAATATTGTGTATCTGTGTGTACAGACGGCGCAGCTGCATTGACCGGTTCCAAAACAGGATTTAAAGCAAAAGTAACTGAGATTGCACCTCATGTAGGCTTTGTTCACTGTATGATTCACCGTGAAGCCCTTGCAGCAAAACATTTGCAACCAGTCATTACAAATATTGTTTCATATGAATCTTCATATTGCGTGATATGTGCATTCATACTAAGCAAACATTTAATTTTTACAGGTGTTGTGTGCTTTCTTTTCTTGACACATGGTCTTGCCTAAACCGAACTTAACCATTGTGGATAATTTACACAAAGGGCACCTAGCAAATGCGTTGAATAATAAGATATGGGTGCATTTTAGGGTAATGATGTGATGGCAAGCAGGGTTCCATTTCCAAAACTTCTTAAAGAAAACTTATCGAACAAAAGTGAGTAGAACGATGTCTTTTAAAAATACGATGTAATGTCCACAATTCTTTCAGGTTCTTGAGCACCTTTGGGCGTAAACTATGTGGAGCCGAAACCTAGTCAAGGGGAATTCTACTTGTTCTTATTTGCCCATTTTCCATTCTATTCTATTAATACATGACTATGATATTTCACGAACTCATATGTATTCACTTTTTCATATATGCATTAATGATATTTATATGCTTACATTATAGATGTTAAATATGTTTGAATGATATTTTTAGATACCTTAGATTAAAATTGTTCTTCAATGATGATGTGATACAAATATGTTGGTATTATGTATTTCTATTAATTGTTTCTATTTTTCTATGTATACGTACAGGATCAAATAAAATATCTATCTATCTATCTATCTATTGAAGTAAATTCCGGCTACAAAGTGAGAAATGATTGATGAGTGAACGATAGGTTTTTCTTGTGCATAGGTATCATTTGGTAAATAAATGAACATGAAATATAACTTTCTCATCATATTCTTAACCTCTCTAAGTGCTAGAAGTTTTTCTATAATTTAGGTATTACTCACATTTTTTCACCTTGACTAACAAAGGGCATTTTTTTGTATAATAAAATACAAATAGTTGTGATTCTTACCCATTTATACTTTCTCATGTACTTTTTCAGATCGTTGCTAAATTACAAAACGTTATTTTTTACTGAGATTTGATCTGGACATATATTGTTAGATTTGATAATTCGCACATTTATTGCCATTTTTGAAAGTTAAAATTCACTACAATTATTAGTATGATTCTCACAAAAGCAAAGTTTCAGTTGAATAAATATGGTTTGTCTTCATTTTTATTCATAGGTAATAGAAAAAGCCCAAAACAACCTTAAAAAGAAAAAACGGATTTCTTTTATAGACTTATGCTATTAACAGTGATTTACCAACGCTCTTAACATTCAAACACTAATTCCCGCGTAAAAGGTTACGCCCCTTTCGAAAGGCACAGAGTCCTATTTTGACAGTTTCTTTCGACTAACATAGAATAACACGGCCGACTTTTCCATCACCGCGATAGAACGAGCGTTTTACATGATCGCTTGCACTTGGCTACGAAGTTAGCGCTTTCCATCATCGCTGACGCGCAAGCGTTAACGATCGTAGAAAGAGAATAGAACCGTAGCGATTGGCACTTGGCTAGGCCTGCAGATGTAAATAGAGTGTTGGAACAAGTCGTCACAATAATAAATTTTATTGAAGCTCGCGCATTAAACAGTCGCCTTTTCAAAATAATGTGTCGCGAAATGGGATCAGAATACGAAAATCTACTGTTACATGCGGAGGTCAGGATGTTATCGCGAGGAAAAATACTCCGACGTGTATTTGATCTCAAAGATGAAATCAGAATATTTCTACTTGAACGGGAACCAAAGCTAGCGGAATATTTCTTGAATGAAAATTGGCTGGCAACAGTTGGCTATCTTTAGGATATTTTTGAAAAATTTAACGATTTAAATTGTAGACTTGCGAAACCACATATAAAATAAACGAGTGCAACTTAATACGAATTGTTTATTCGTAATTCAC
>JAIFOV010000802.1:0-17732 GCA_020654155.1 Novius pumilus
CCGCCCCGATATGGACCACCCACGGCTATTCACTACGACCGTGGCAGTGCGACAGGCACAACTGGGCCCATCCAGCGCCAACGATGCTCCCGAACGCAGAGCCAATTCGAGACAAAGGGTCTCAAAACTGTGGTTTCCGCCGTCCTCGAGGCCCAGGAGCAACACGCCGATATCCAGTCATCCATACGCTAGCTGTTCGTTATTAATCAGCTGTTGTATGAATGCCTGGGCATCCGCGTATGGTCCTGGGCTTCTCGAGGTGGCCGGTCGGGAGCATTGTTGGCGCTGGATGGGCCCTTCTGCCCTGTCGCTTTTGCCACGTTCGGTTGAATAGCCGTGTGTCCCCCCAATCTGCGCTCCAACGGAACCCACGACACCCGCCCCGATATGGACCACCCACGGCTATTCACTACGACCGTAGCAGTGGGACAGGTACAACCAGGCCCATTCCAGCGCCCCGATGCTGCCGAACTAGCAACCCAAAGCCAAACCGAGACAATGGGGCTGAAAACAGTGGTTTAGCCATCTGAGAAGACCAGGATCATACGCCGATGCCGAGGCATTCATACAGCAGCTGACTAATAACGAACAGCTAGCGTATGGATGCCTGGAGACCGGCGTCTTGCTCCTGGGCCTCGAGGAACGGCGGAAACCACAGTTTGAGACCCTTTGTCTCGAATTGGCTCTGCGTGGCTAGTTCGGGAGCATCGTTGGCGCATAATGGGCCAGGTTGTACCTGTCACACTGCCACGTTCGGTTGAATAGCCGTGGGTCCCCCAATCTGCGCTCCAGCTAAACCCACGACACCCGCCCCGATATGGACCACCCACGGCAATTAACTACGACCGTAGCAGTGAGACAGGTACAACTATGCCCATTCAGCGCCCCCGATGCTGTCGAACTAGCAAACCAGAGCCAACTCGCAACTGAGGTGTCAAAACTGTGGTTTCGGCCGTCCTCGAGTCCCAATAAGCAAGACGCCGATCTCCAGGCATCCATACGCTAGCTGTTCGTTATAAGTCAGCTGTTGTATGAATGCCTGGGTGTGAAAGACTAAGTGGACTTTTAACTATTTTATGTTGTATGGAAAATCTAGTATGTAAAAGAATTTTGTGACAGTTAGTGTCAAATAAATTTGAAGAAGGTTTTACAGAAAAATAATTAGCGTCGTTTATTAGCCCTATTTCAATTCGTCGCAAGGCCGGGAAAACGGGTAGTTTTCAGCGGTTCGCGACATAGTGGCGACCGTGACAGGACAGAGGGGCTAATACTTGGATATTCCCAAAATGGAGAAAGACAAGAAACATAGAGCAGTGTTACGTTCGGCTGTGACCCGCAAGGTAAATGAATTGGAAAGTCGTTTGGCGGGTGCTTCGGTGGACATCATTGTGGTGCAAAGTCTTTGGGAAGTGTTGCAGCAGAAACAAAATGATTTAAAAGCAGTAGACAATTCAATATACGAACGCATGCTTATGGAGCATGCCACAGAAGCCGAATTAACAGATGAAATGGATGTTAGCGATGAATACATGTTAAAATGTACTCAGTTGAAAGTCAGATGTAGCAAATTGATTGATGACGACAAGAGTGAAACTTCAGTGCGTTCTTTGGAGCCAAAGGGCGCAGACCTATCAACCAGTAACCCTACTGAGTCAGGGAGGCGTAAATTTAAGCTTCCAAAGCTTGAATTTAAAAAGTATGATGGTAGCATTAAGGGATGGTTGCCGTTTTGGGCGCAATTCAAAAAAGTGCATGATGATGTCGAGATAGATGAGCACGACAAGCTTGAGTATTTAACGCAGGCTACACTGGATGGCAGTCGCGCAAGGCAACTGGTCGAAAGTTTTCCTGTAATGGTTGGCAACTATCAGAAGGTTGTAGACAGTATGCACTCTAGGTTTGGGAGAGAAGATCTACAAATAGAGGTATACGTGCGAGAATTGTTGAAGTTGGTTCTAAGCAACGCCATGCGTCAAAATAAAGTTGAGTTGTCTACACTGTACGATACTCTTGAGGCACAACTGCGTGCACTCGATACTCTAGGCATTACTTCAGATAAGTGTTATGCTATGTTGTTTCCTTTAATTGAATCATGCTTACCGGATGAAATTTTGAGGGCTTGGCAGCGCATGTCAAGTTATGCGGTTACGACTAAGGATTCTAATGTCATCACCTTAGAAAAGCGCTTAAAAGGTTTAATGGATTTTCTCGAAATGAAGTAGAGAGTGAGCAAAGAGTTAAACTTGCGGCAGAAGGTTTTGGTTTGACTGCTACACGCTCAGTTGAGACCAAAGAAGTAGGCAGAAAGAAGAAAACGGCGGATACAACTGAGGTTAGCCTTCCTACTGCTGTGGGTCTCGTAAATTGTGATGTGGCCAAAGCCAAATGTGGTTTTTGTGGCGGCTTGCATGATAGCGAGACTTGTTTCAAAGCGCAGAAGTATACGCTGGATCAGAAAGGGAGGCGCTAAAACCCAAAAAGCTTGTTACCGTTGCCTCAAACCTGGTCACCGGTCCAAGTGGTGCCGAACACGTGTTCATTGTGTTATATGTGAAAACCACACGTTACTTTAATGTGTCCTGGATTGACGACTCGACAACAACACAGTGATGGAGTAGCAGATAAACAGGATGGTTTTGCAGTTGTTGACCACTCACTTTCTAACCACACATGTACTCAAGTATTTATGCAAACTTTACGAGTACAATTGAAAACTGGAAATGGTTCATATATATGGGTGCGGGCCTTAATAGATAGCGGTTCGCAGCGGTCGTATATTTTGAAAGACACCGCTAAAGTTTTAGGATTTGGATCAAGCGGAAAGAGAAATTGGTTCTGGTTTGTTCGGTGGAACAATGTCGACACAAATTCATGAGTGCTATGACATTACACTGGTGAATGGTGATTTCGAATGTACGTTTGAAGTGTTAGATGAAACAAAAATCTGTAACGATATTCCTCCCGTTTCGTATGGCCCATGGTTGAACGAGTTAATAGCTCAAAATATTCGAATCTCCGATATAAAAGATGCGGCACCCGTTGAAGTCCGCGCTGATATAGCAGGAAATTGTACAACGGAGAGAGGTTGTTTTACAATGTGGATTAGTGGCTATAGGGACGTTTTTGGGCTGGACTCTAATGGGAGCAGCCCCGGTAAACCAAACTCATCCTGGCACAACTCTTAGTTGCTTCGTGCGGGATGCGTCTATTGCAGATTTATGGCAATTAGACGTGTTGGGAATTACAGAGTCAACAGAGTCGAAATGCAGAGAAGAGATGGCTATGGCTGCGAAGGAGTTTTTCCTACAGACGGTACGGGTAAATAAAGAAGAGCGCTATGAGGTCCATTTGCCATGGGTGGAAGGACATGCACCTCTGCCAAGCAATTACAATTTAGCCAAGAAGAGACTTCAAAGTACTTTGAAAAAATTGAAGATCATGCAGCTGCACCAATCTTATGATTTGGTTTTAAAGAATGGTTGCAGAAGAAATAATAGAAGAGATTGATGGAACAAAGGTAGAAGGAATGACACATTACCTTCCCATAGGCCAGTTTTAAAGAGGGTTCTACTACCAGAATACGTCCAGTATTTGATGCCTCAGCAAGAGAAAAGGACCAACCTTCTCTAAATCAATGCCTAGAAAAGGGAATGAATCTTATTGAATTAATTCCGTCTATTTTGATTAGATTTCAGGACCACAAGTTTGGAGTTGTGTCAGATGTGCGCAAAGCTTTTCTCCAGATCAGTCTTGATGAGACAGATCGGGATTTTTGAGATTTTTATGGGTTGATCCTGAAGGAAATGAGAAAACTTATCGACATAAACGTGTGGTTTTGGTGTAAGCAGTAGCCCATTCCTTTTTGGGGCGACTATTGAGTACCATCTTTCCAAGAGCCTTAAGAAATATGAGAATTAAATTCAGTGAGTCTACAAGAATCTATTTCTCGATTAACGAAAAGCTTTTACGTGGATAATTGTGTAACGAGCGTATCAGATATGGTTACTGTGCAAAAATTCATTAGAGATGGTATGGTTATGGCTGAGGTAAATTTGACTTAAGAGGGTGGGAGTACACCCGAAATGACAACTCGTCATCTATTGTCCCAGTCCTTGGTTTGAATTGGAAACCAGGAAAAGACGTTCTCTCTCTAAGTGAAAATTGCTGGAAAGATATTTGGAGCGAATCGAAACCTGTAGTTACTAAGCGTATCATATTATCAATGGCTCAACGTGTTTTTGACCCCATTGGTTTCTCTTGCCCGACGACTTTGATGCCTAAATTACTGCTTCAACGGTTATGGAAAAAACAATTATCCTGGGACGAAGTGGTTGATAAAGATATTGAGAGCGAATTCAAAATTTGGCTGAACGAGTTAACTCATTTGTCGTCTATTGAAATTCCTCGATGCTTTCGTGTTGATTATGAAGCGAATCAACAATGGGTTCTACATACTTTTGCTGATGCTAGTCAGAGTGCCTATGCTGCGGTAGTTTTCTGCGGATTGAGTGTAATAAGGATGTGATTATTAGCTTATTATCCGCAAAAGCCGGGGTTGCACCGTTAAAGACGATGACCATTCCCGTTTGGAGTTGTTGGCTGCAAACATAGCAGTTCGATTATGTGAAAGCGTCCGGAAAAGCATAGAGACCAGAACTAAGTGTATTTTTTGGACCGATTCGACAACTGTTTTGTCGTGGATTAGAAGAAAGGAGTCCTGGGCTAACTTCGTGGAAATCGCGTTGCAGAAATACGCAGTCTTTCGGCCATCGAAGAATGGAGACATGTTCCTGGAAATAACAATCCCGCCGATCTTCCTTCGCGTGGGTGTTCACCACGAAAACTTGTTGACTCGAAATGGTGGGAGGGCCCGAAGAGGTTATATGAACACGAACATTTGTGGCCCCAGGAGGTAGATTTGTGCGATGAAGAAGAAATAGGCCAAGAACGAAAAAAAAGGCTTATTGTTACTTTATTTAATGGAAGCACTTCGGTAGATTGGCACTTTAGCTACTTTTCCCGGTATGTTCGAATAGTGCGCATGATGGCATGGATAAATCGATTTGTTGATAATGCCAGGTTGTGTAAGGAGCGCAAAACAGGAGAATTGAGTACCGAGGAATTCGTTCATGCTGAACAATTTGTATTGAAAGTAGTTCAATGTGAAAGTTTTTTGGATGAAACTGATACAAAACTTACGTCTTTAATTCCATATCGTGACGGAAATGGGCTAATTCGGCTGAAATCGCGTGTATGTGAGAGAACCGACAATGACAATTTTCGGTTTCCAGTGGTACTTCCTGCAGACCATCACGTGGTGCGACAATTAATTTTTGACCTGCATGTTCAGTCGTGTCATGTTGGGACTCAAGGACTTTTGAGTATACTCCGAGAAAAATACTGGATTTTGGGCGGTCGCCGGACCGTAAAATCCGTTATTTCGAACTGCGGAGTTTGTAAGCGGCATAACTCTAAACCATTCCTGGAGCTGTCTCCTCCGCTGCTCATTGACCGAGTGCGAGATGCAGTCTGCTTTGAAGTTGTGGGAGTAGACTTTGCTGGTCCACTTTTTCTTCGAGATGGACAAAAATCGTGGGTGTGTCTGTTCACTTGTGCAATTTACCGAGCAGTACATTTGGAATTGGTGACTTCGATGACCACAGCCAATTTTATGCAAGCTTTTCGTAGGTTCGTAGCTAGACGTGGTCGACCAGCGATTGTCTATAGTGATAATGGAACGAACTTTACTGGGCTGGAAAACGCATTTGCTCGACTTGATTGGCAAACGATTATTTCAATACTTCTTCTCAGCGCATTAAGTGGCGTTTTAACCCTCCAACTGCAGCATGGTGGGGTGGATTCTGGGAACGTTTAGTTGGTCTCGTAAAACAATTGTTAAGGAAAGTCCTGGGTCGTGCCGCTGTGAACTACGAAGAGTTGCAAACAATTTTGTGTGATTGCGAAGCGACTGTTAATGCACGTCCGATTACTTATATTTCGGATGATCCGCAAGACATGGTTTCACTAACTCCTTCAATGTTTCTGATGGATCAAGCTTTTAGTGGAGCACCAGACTGTGACGCAGTGGACGAAATGTCTCTTAATCGTAGAATGCGGTACAAACAAAAACTAAGAGAGGATTTACGACGTAGGTTACGTAGTGAATACCTGGGCCAGCTACGGCTACGTTCAGGGTACAAGTCTGGAAAGTCCGTATCGTTGGGGGAGATTGTTCTGGTCGGCGATGATCACAAGAAACGCCTAGACTGGCCCCTCGGTAAGGTAGTAGAACTGTTAGTTGGTAAGGACAATCGTGTCCGTCTCGTCCGGGTGGATACGGCAAAGGGCAGCTATTACGTCAATTCAAAAACTTTACTCTTTAGAATACATCGACTCTAGCGTTAAACAGCAATTAATTGATGCTAAAGCAATACATGACGTAGTAGATTCTGAGAATGTTCCAGTGGAGGAAAATAACGCTAAAGATAGTGACAGTACGGGAGTAAAGCAAAGCAGATCATCCGATCGTGTAGCTACAGTGACGCAGTCGGGGCGGTTGTCTAGGGCACCTACCAGATATCCTAATTAACGTGATGAGACACTTTTGTGTTAACCTTAAAGTGTCTCAGGTGGGAGAATGTGGAAGACTAGAGTGGACTTTTAACTATTTTATGTTGTATGGAAAATCTAGTATGTAAAAGAATTTTGTGACAGTTAGTGTCAAATAAATTTGAAGAAGGTTTTACAGAAAAATAATTAGCGTCGTTTATTAGCCCTATTTCAATTCGTCGCAAGGCCGGGAAAACGGGTAGTTTTCAGCGGTTCGCGACACTGGGCATCGGCATATGGTCCTGGACTTCACAGATGGCCGAAACCACCGTTTTGTACCCCATGGTCTCGGTTTGGGACTGGGTTACCAGATCAAGAGCATCGGGGGCGCCAGATGGGCCGGCTTGTGCCTTTCCCACTGCCACGGACGGTTGAATAGCCGTGGATCCCACCAATCTGCGCTCCAGGGATTCCGAAACCCGACACTAGCCCATATAGATCACCCACGGCTATTCACCCCACCGTGGCTGTGGGAAGGCACAACCAGGCCCATCCAGCGCCCCCGGTGGTCCCGAACCAGCAACCCAGAGCCAAACCGAGACCATGGGGCATAAAACGGTGGTTTCGGACATCTGGGAAGCCCAGGACCATACGCCGATGCCCAGGCATTCATACTACAGCTGACTCATAACGAACAGCTAGCGTGTGGATGCCTGGATATCGGCGTGTTGCTACTGGGCCTCGAGGACGGCGGAAACCACAGTTTTGAGACCCTTTGTCCCGAATTGGCTCTGCGTGGCTAGTTCGGAGCACCGTTCGCGCTGGATGGGCCCGTTTGTGCCTGTCGCACTGCCACGGTCGGTTGAATAGCCAAGGGTCCCCCAATCTGCGCTCCAACGAAACCCGACACCCGGCCCGATATGGACCACCCACGGCTATCAACTACGACCGTGGCAGTGCGACATGCACAACTGGGCCCATCCAGCGCCAACGATGCTTCCGAACTAGCCACGCAGACCCAATTCGAGACAAAGGGTCTCAAAACTGTGGTTTCCGCCGTCCTCAGGGCCCATGGATTTGGGTTGCTAGTTCCAGAGCACCGAGGAGCCGGAAGGGCCGGGTTGTGCCTTTCCCACTGCCACGGTCGGTTGAATAGCCGTGGGTCCCACTAACCTGCGCTCCAGGGACACGAAACCCACGACACTCGCCACATATAGATCGCCCACGGCTATTCACCCCCACCGTGGCAGTGGGAAAGGCACAACCAGGCCTTCCAGCGCTCTGATGCTCTCGAACTAGCAACCCAGATCCAAACCGAGACCATGGGGCACAAAACAGTGGTTGCGGCCATCTGGGAAGCCCAGGACCATACGCCGATGCCCAGGTGACTAATAACGAACAGCTAGCGTATGGATGCCTGGAGACCGGCGTCTTGCTCCTGGGCCTCGAGGACGGCGAAAACCACAGTTTTGAGACCCTTTGTCTCGAATTGGCTCTGCGTGGCTAGTTCGGGAGCATCGTTGGCGCTGGATCGGCCCGTTGTGCCTGTCGCACTGCCACGGTCGGTTGAATAGACGTGGGTCCCCCAATCTGCGCTTCAACGAAATCCACGACACCCGCCCCGATATGGACCACCCACACCTATTCACTACGACCGTGGCAGTGCGACAGGCACAACCGGGCCCATCCAGCGCCAACGATGCTTTCGAAATAGCCACGCAGAGCCAATTCAAGACAAAGGGTTTCAAAACTGTGGTTTCCGCCGTCCTCGAGGCCCAGGAGCAACACGCCGATATCTAGGCATCCATACGCTACCTGTTCGTTATAAGTCAGCTGTTGTATGAATGCCTGGGCACCGGCGTATGGTCCTGGGCTTCCCAGATGGCCGAAACCACCGTTTTCAGCCCCATGGTCTCGGTTTGGCTTTGAGTTGCTAGTTCGAGAGCATCGGGGACGCCGGACGGGCCGGGTTGGGCCTTTCCCACTGTTACGGTCGGTTGAATAGCCGTGGGTCCCACCAACCTGCGCTCCAGGGACACCCGAAACCCACGACACTCTCCCCATATAGATCACCCGACTATTCACCACCACCGTGGCAGTGCGACAGGCACAAACGGGCCCATCCAGCGCCAACGGTGCCCCGAACTAGCCACGCAGAGCCAATTCGAGACAAAGGGTCTCAAAACTGTGGTTTCCGCCGTCCTCGAGGCCCAGCAGCAACACGCCGATATCCAGGCGTCCATACGTTAGCTGTTCGTTATTAGTCAGCTGGCGTATGAATGCTTGGGCATTGGCGTATGGTTCTGGGCTTGTCAGATGGCCGAAACCACCGTTTTGAGCCCCATGGTCTCGGTTTGGCTCTGGGTTGCTAGTTCGAGAGCATCGGGGGCGCTGGACGGACCGGGTTGTGCTTTTCCCACTGCCACGGTGGGAGGTTAATAGCCGTGTGTGATCTATGTGGGGCGAGTGTCGTGGGTTTCGGCGTCCCTGGCGCGCAGGTGGTGGGACCGACGGCTATTCAACCACCGTGGCAGTGGGAAAGAGCACAACTCGGCCCATCTGGCGCCTTCGATGCTCTCGAACTAGCAACCCAAAGCCAAACCGGGATCATGGGGCTGAGAACGGTGGTTTTAGCCATCTGAAGCCCAGGACCATACGCCGATGCCAAGGCATTCATACAACAGCTGACTAATAACGAACAGCTAGCGTATGGATGCCTGGAGGATCGGCGTCTTGCTCCTGGGCCTCGAGGACGGCGGAAACCACAGTTTTGAGACCCTCTGTCTCAAATTGGCTCTGCGTGGCTAGTTCGGAGCATCGTTGGCGCTGGATGGGCCCGTTTGTGCCTGTCGCACTGCCACGGTCGGTGAATAGCCGTGGGTCCCCCCAATCTGCGCTCCAACGAAACCCACGACACCCGCCCCGATATGGACGACCCACGGCTATTCACTACGACTGTGGCAGTGCGACAGGCACAAACGGGCCCATCCAGCGCCAACGGTGCCCCCGAACTAGCCACGCAGAGCCAATTCGAGACAAAGGGTCTCAAAACTGTGGTTTCCGCCGTCCTCGAGGCCCAGGAGCAACACGCCGATATCCAGGCGTCCATACGCTAGCTGTTCGTTATTAGTCAGCTGGTGTATGAATGCATGGGCATCGGCGTATGGTCCTGGGCTTCCCAGATGGCCGCAACCACCGTTTTGTGTCCCATGGTCT
Organism: Novius pumilus; assembly: GCA_020654155.1. Lineage (NCBI taxonomy): Eukaryota > Metazoa > Arthropoda > Insecta > Coleoptera > Coccinellidae > Novius > Novius pumilus. The sequence goes on from JAIFOV010000802.1 coordinate 9,766, forward strand.
TGGTTTGGCTCTGGGTTGCTAGTTCGAGAGCACCGGGGGCGCTGGATGGGCCTGTTTGTGCCTTTCCCACTGCCACGGTGGGGGTGAATAGACGTGGGTGATCTATATGGGGCGAGTGTCGTGAGTTTCGGAGTCCCAGGAGCGCAGACTGGTGGGACCTACGGCTATTCAACCGACCGTAGCAGTGGGAAAGGCACAACCCGGCCCATCTGGCGCCCCCGATGCTCTTGAACTATCAACCCAGAGCCAAACCGAGACCATGGGACACAAAACGGTGTTTTCGGCCACCTGTGAAGCCCAGGAACATACGCTGATGCCCAAGCATTCATACAACAGCTGACTAATAACGAACAGCTAGCGTATGGATGCATGGAGCATCGTTGGTGCTGGATGGGCCCGGTTGTGCCTGTCGCACTGCCACGGTCGTAGTGAATAGCCGTGGGTGGTCCATATCGGGACGGGTGTCGTGAGTTTCGTTGAAGCGCAGATTGGGAGGACCCACGGCTATTCAAGCGACCGTGGCAGTGCGACAGGCACAAACGAGCCCATCCAGCACCAACGATGCTCCTGAACTAGCCACGCAGAGCCAATCAGAGACAGAGGGTCTGAAAACTGTGGTTTCCGCCGTCCTCGAGGCCCAGGAGCAACACGCCGATATCCAGGCGTCCATACGTTAGCTGTTCGTTATTAGTCAGTTGGCGTATGAATGCTTGGGCATTGGCGTATGGTTCTGGGCTTCACAGGTGGCCGGTCGGGAACATCGTTGGCGCTGGATGGGCCCGTTTGTGCCTGTCGCTTTGCCACGTTCGGTTGAATAACCGTGGGTCCCCCCAATCTGCGCTCCAACGAAACCCACGACACCCGCCCCGATATGGACCACCCACGGCTATTCACTACGACCGTAACAGTGGGAAAGGCACAACCCGGCCCATCAGGCGCCCCCGATGCTCTTGAACTATCAACCCAGAGCCAAACCGAGACCATGGGACACATAACGGTGTTTTCGGCCACCTGCGGACCCCAGGACCATACGCTGATGCCCAGGCATTCATACAACAGCTGACTAATAACTAACAGCTAGCGTATGGATGCCTTGATATCGGAGTGTTGCTCCTGGGCCTCGAGGACGGCGGAAACGACAGTTTTGAGACCCTTTGTCTCGAATTGGCTCTGCGTGGCTAGTTCGGGAGCATCGTTGGCGCTGGATGGGCCCAGTTGTGCCTGTCGCACTGCCACGGTCGTAGTGAATAGCCGTGGGTCGTCCATATCGGGGCGGGTGTCGTGGTCGTTGGGCGCAGATTGGGGGACCCACGGCTAGTGACTACGACCGTGGCGGTGCGACAGGCACAACTGGGCCCATCCAGCGCCAACGATGCTCCCGAACTAGCCACGCAGAGCCAATTCGAGACAAAGGGTCTCAAAGCTGTGGTTTCCGCCGTCCTCGAGGCCCAGGGCAACACGCCGATATCCAGGCACCCATACGCTGGCTGTTCGTCATGAGTCAGCTGTTGTATGAATGCCTGGGCATCCGCGTATGGTCCTGGGCTTCACAAATGGCCGGTCGGGAGCATCGTTGGCGCTGGATGGGCCATTTGTGCCTGTCGCGCTGCCACGTTCGGTTGAATAACCGTGGGTCCCCCAATCTGCGCTCCAACGAAACCACGACACCCGCCCCGATATGGACCACCCACGGCTATTCACTACGACCGTAGCAGTGAGACAGGTACAACCAGGCCCATTCAGAGCCCCGATGCTGTCGAACTAGCAAACCAGAGCCAACTCGAGACCGAGGGTCTCAAAACTGTGGTTTCGGCCGTCCTCGAGGCCCACGAGCAAGACGCCGGTTTCCAGGCATCGATACGATAGTTGTTCAATATTAGTCAGCTGTTGTATGAATGCCTGGGCGTATTCAACCGACCGTGGCAGTGCGGCAGGCACAACCGGGCCACCAGCGCCATCGATGCTCCCGAACTTGCTATCCAGAGCCAATTCGAGGCAAAGGATTCAAAAACGTGGTTGGCCGTCTGAGAAACCCAGGACCATACGCCGATACCGAGGCATTCATACAACAGCTGACTTATAACGAACAGCTGGCGTATGGATGCCTGGATATCGGCATGCTGCTCCTGGGCCTCGAGAACGGCGGAAACCACAGTTTTGAGATCCTTTGTCTCGAAGTGGCCTGCGGCCAGTTCGGGAGCATCGTTGGCGCTGGATGGGCTCGGTTGTGCCTGTCACCTGCTATGGTCATGTAACAGGAATAACCGAGGGTGGTCCATATCGGGGCGGGTGTCGTGAGTTTCGTTGGAGCGCAGATTGGGGACCCACGGCTATTCAACCGACCGTGGCAGTGCGACAGTTACAACCGGGCCCACCCAGCGCCAACGATGCTCCCGAACTAGCCACGCAGAGTCGGGGAGCCAGATGGGCCTGGTTGCACCTGTCCCACTGCTACGGTAGTAGTTAATAGCCGTGGGTGGTCCATATCGGGGCGGGTGTCGTGGGTTTCGTTGGAGCGCAGATTGGTGGGACCCACGGCTATTCAACCGACCGTGGCAGTGCGGCAGGCACAACCGTGCCCATCCAGCGCCTTCGATTCTCCCGAACTAGCTATCCAGAGCTAATTCGGGACAAAGGTATTCAAAAACGTGGTTTCGGCCGTCTGAGAAGCCCAGTACCATACGCCGATGCACAGGCATTCATACAACAGCTGACTAATAACGAACAGCTAGCGTATGGATGCCTGGAGACCGGCGTCTTGCTCCTGGGCCTCGAGGACGGCCGAAACCACAGTTTTGAGACCCTCGGTCTCGAGTTGGCTCTGGGTTGCTAGTTCGGCAGCATCGGGGCGCTGAATGGGCCTGGTTGTACCTGTCCACTGCTACGGTCGTAGTGAATAGCCGTGGGTGGTCCATATCGGGGCGGGTGTCGTGGGTTTCGGTGGAGCGCAGATTGGGGGGACCCACGGCTATTCAACCGACCGTGGCAGTGCGACAGGCACAAACGGTCCCATCCAGCGACAACGATGCGCCCGAACTAGCCAAGCAGAGCCAATTCGAGACTAAGGGTCCCAAAACTGTGGTTTCGCCGTCCTCGAGGCCCAGGAGCAACACGCCGGAATCCAGACGTCCTTACGCTAGCTGTTCGTTATTAGTCAGCTTGCGTATGAATGCCTGGGCATCGGCGTATGGTACTGGGCTTCTCGGACCAACCGAAACCGTTTTGAATCCTTTGTCCCGAATGGCTCTGGATGCTAGTTCAGGAGCATGCGGGCGCGGGATGGGCGCGGTTGTGCCTGCCGCACTGCCACGGTCGGTTGAATAGCCGTGGGTCCCAATCTGCGCTCAACGAAACCCGACACCGCTCCGATATGGACCACCACGGCTATTCACTACGACCGTAGCAGTGGGACAGGTACAGCCAGGCCCATTCAACGCCCCCGATGCTGCCGAACTAGCAACCCAGAGCGAACTCGAATCCCAGGGTCTCAAAACTGTGGTTTCGGCCGTCCTCGATGCCCAGCAGCAAGACGCCGGTCTCCAGGCTTCCATACGCTAGCAGTTCGTTATTAGTCAGCTGGCGTATGAATGCCTGGGCGATCGCATATGGTACTGGGCTTCTCAGACGGCCGAAACCACGTTTTGGAATCCCTTTGTTCGAATTGGCTCTGGATAGCTAGTTCGGGAGCATCGAAGGCGCTGGATGGGCACGGTTGTGCCTGCCACCTGACCACGGTCGGTTGAATAGTCGTGGGTCCCTCCAATCTGCGCTCCAACGAAACCCACGACATCCGCCCCGATATGGACCACCCACGGCTATTCACTACGACCGTAGCAGTGGGACAGGTACAACCAGGCTCATTCAGCGCCCTCGATGCTGCCGAACTAGCAACCCAGATTTAACTCGAGACCGAGGGTCTCAAAACTGTGGTTTCGGCCGTCCCCGATGCCCAGGAGGAAGACGCCAATATTCAGGCATCGATACGCTAGTTGTTCGTTTTTAGTCAGCTGGTGTATGAATCCTTGGGCATCAGCGTATGGTCCTGGGCTTCTCAGACGGCCGAAACCACAGTTTTGAGCCCCATGGTCTCGGTTTGGCTCTGGATCGCTAGTTCGAGAGCATCAGGGGCGCTGGATGGACCGAGATGTGCCTTTCCCTCTGCCACGGTGGGGATGAATACCCGTGGGTGATTCATATGGGGGCGAGTGTGGTGGGTTTCGTAGACCCTGGAGCGCAGATTGGTGGGACCCACGGATATTCAACCGACCGTGGCAGTGGAAAAGGCACAACCCGGCCCATCTGGCTCCCTCGATGCTCTTGAGCTAGCAACCCAGAAGCCAAACCGAGACCATGGTACAAAACGGTTGTTTCGGCCATCTGGGTAGCCCACGACCACACGCTGATGCCCAGGCATTCATACAACAGCTGATTAATAACGAACAGCTGGCGTATGGATGCCCTGGAGATGTCAACGTCTTGCTCCTGGGCCTCTAGGACGGCCGAAACCACAGTTTTGAGACCCTCGGTCTCGAGTTGGCTCTGGGTTGCTCGTTCGGCAGCATCGGAAGCGCTGAATGGGCCTGGTTGTGCCTGTCCCACTGCTACGGTCGTAGTGAATAGCCGTGGGTGGTCCCGCTATCGGGGCGGGTGTCGTGGGTTTCGGTGGAGCGCAGATTGGGGACTAACCGTGGGTCCCCCACGGACCGTGGCAGTGCGACAGGCACAAACGGTCCCATCCAGCGACAACGATGCGCCCGAACTAGCCAAGCAGAGCCAATTCCGAAATTATATCATTAACGAATGAAAGAATATTTTATACTGAATCATGCAAGGTAAGAAAAACAAAACAATTTTTTTGCTGTCGGTAACAGACAAATTTTAACAACTTGACGTTGCAAAGCTCCTGCAAGTTTTTTAAACTAATATATCCAGTATCCAGGAAGCAACGCAATAAGAAGTCGAAGAGACCAATTGAGGAGGAGGGTAATTGTCTTCTTTAATGAACACCAAGGTGCTCAGTTTGACATTAGATGGATTCTTTGTCCACTTTCCTCTCTGTTGAAGTGTATGCAAATATTCTTGACTCCATTTCTTCCAATAATCTCGATGCATTCTGTGTAGCAATTGCCAACGCGACTACCGGTTAATTGAAATGTCTGATAGATCGGGTTTAGGGAATCTTGACAAAGGTCCAAGCGCGAGGAACTGTCCTGGCGTTAGAAGACTTAAGTCGTTGGGATCCTCGCTTATAGGAGATAACGGGTTAAGAATCGCCTTGACTTCAACAAGTACCGTATACAATTCTTCAGATATGTGATCGCCTCATCACCAACAACCAGAGATAAGTGAGTTTTGACCGATTTCACAACTGCTCACTCAAACCATTGAAATGGGTAAACCAGGGGGTATTGAAATGCCAACAAATCGACAAGCAGTCTGTCTGGCAAAGTTTCAACTCATTGTAAGCATCCTTGAAGTAAGTGCCATGATCCGAGAAAATATCAGAAACACGACCTCTTCGGGCTATGAAACGCCGAAAAGCCGCAAGAAAAACGTTTGATGTCATGTCTGATACCAGTTCCAAGTGAACAGCTTTAGTAGAGACAACAGACGGAAAAACAAAGGTACGCCTTATGACTCTTCGACCCACGGTGCTTCCCCATAGTAACAGATCATGGACCCGCATAATCTAACGTTACCTCAGGAAGACTTTAAATTCACAGACTCTGTAATGAGGAAGATCAGCCATCATGGGTGTGGCTGACCCGAAAACAACAGGTGCACTTTGAAACACAACGATGTATCGCACTCCGAGGTGCAATAACCTTAAAATGTTGTAACAACACATTTTGTAATGTTTTCTTGCCGAAATGAAGATTTTCCAAATGTGTGCATTACACTATCGAATTCGTCAATCTGTGAGACTCGGGTAATACTATAGGATGTTTAACATCGAAATGAAGAGTTGCACGATAACCTACCACCCATCCTGAGGACACCCTCCTCACTTAAGAATTGTGACAGTTTTCGGTAAGACGCGCACTAGAGTCAAAGTCAACTCTAGTTTTTGTACCTCATCATTTTTAAGACTCCATGACGCGGTGAGTAGAATCCCGAATGGACCGATATTCAGATTGGGGAACGGGCGAGACGCAGCCCTTTTCAATTTTTTTGAGGGTTTCCACCTATGCGGTGACGATTTGATCCAAATTAACGCTCCTTGAGAATCAGACCAAGGGAAAGTTCCATCAATTGGCAGGTGCCAGAGTATGATTCTTTTTACGAAATGAAGAAGATCGGTAAGCAAATATGTGGAACATAGTTCCAGTCTAGCAATCCAAGGAAGACGAATTGAAGCCGCTCATGACTTACCCATAACAAGAGATATGTGAAATCGTCTGTTTGACGTGACTGTTGCGTCTAGTGTGCTTTGTATTATTTTATTTAGTCAGGCAGTGGGCCTTTTTATAACAGTCAGTTGGTTGTCTGCAATAAAACTGAGAACCATACGCAATAGTGGCGAACGAGTTACAGGTCGTTAATCAGATAAACCACGAACGTGTTCCGATGGCGTTCAATATTCGCAATATATCAATCGATAAATTTAGAGAAGGATCCGGTTCCTGGTCAAACTTCCGCCTGAAACTGGAAGACGAATTTGAGTTGTTCGAAGTTCCTGATGATAAACGATCACTGTTGCTTATTCACGCTCTTGATAGTGAGGTTTACGGACGTCTAGTCAATCTTTGCACCGAGAACGAAGACATTCGTCCATTTATGTGAATTACTCACCAGTTACTATGAACCGACTCCGAACAAATATGCCGAGAGGTTCAAATTCGCTACGCGCCACCAGAAAGAAGGAGATCATGCAAGAGTTCGCGTCGGAACTCAAAAAAATCTTACTCGTACTTGCTTATTTCCGGCTTCAGGAGGCACTTATATCGCAGTTAATCGTCGGGTGTAGAGACGACGAACTTCGATTGCATTTGATGCATCACGCCGAGTTTGAATCATTCGAGAAGGCAGTCAGTGCAGCTTCGTCATTTATCAGATCGAAGAAAGCGTCGAAGAACCCAAAAGAGAGTTTGAAACCTCGGAAGAAGCGTTGACTGTTAATGCTTATTATCGAAATAAGAAGTTCAATAGCTGTCGTCGTAGTCATGGTGGAGGCGTCAGGAGAAAATTTAAAAATAATTCCGGTAATGCCAACAGTTATGTGAATCAAAACCGTTATTGTTTCCGTTGCGGTGATGAAGACCATATGGAATCCAACTGTAATTTTAAAACCTCTATTGCACGAACTGCAAGAGGAACGGTCACGTTACCAAAATTTGCAACGTGAGAGTCAATCTGCGTCAGCATCAGCTTCAAAAAGAAGTTAAAGGTATCACAGAGGATGAAGTTGAAATTTTTGATTTTTTCGCTTATTCAAACAAGGGCGACTCCAAAGGTCATTATGGAGATCAAAGTGAACGATGCATTGATACCGTTCGAGTTCGACTCCGGTGCAAGTACTTCGATTATCTCAAGGAGTTGATTCGATAAGTATTTTTTAATCCATATAATTTCTCCCAGTACGGTAATGTTGCGTTCCGCATTTGGTAATGTTGTTAAGACGTTGGGTACTTTTCAATGTGATATTAATTTTCAGAACCGCTGTGTAAAGAATCTTGACTTGCTAGTCGTTAACTGCCCGAACGGAGCGATCGTCGGTGAGGCCTTGGCTTCGTGCGTTGGAAATTATCGATGCCAAGAATAATGTGAATTTGCATTTTGAGCGTGCGATGGAAGTTGAGACAGTTGAATTAGAAAACTTTCGCTTTGAGGATGTTATTAAAGAATTGGTACCAGGTTGGTCGATACATTACATCCGCAACTCCGAGTGTTTAATTTCTCGACTCGTCCTTGAGCGTCTAGACGCTTTGTCAGCGTGTATCACAATGTTCCAACACCTCCCTCGAGTT
>JAIFOV010000331.1:0-17614 GCA_020654155.1 Novius pumilus
GTTGGCCGTAATGTTGCTGTATAGTTCACCCGCGAAATTTGTTAGAGTTAAGTCTTGGTCTTCCACGGCCTCTGGTTGGGCGTCGATCCTCTTCTGGTGTTTCATCAATTTCGTTTTCGCGAGTGATTTGAGGTTCCGTGTCCGAGCAACTTAATGTCAGGTCGGAGAAAAAATTCGATCTCTTCACGTTCGGGTTTGTTTTTACCTGTGACTTGACTTCACGCGAGTGGGGTGAAATCGTCAAAAATGTTGGTGCAGCGAGGAAGTTCGTCCGATTGTTCCGCCAAAATTTAACGTCTCTTGATAAGATTACTTTTCGTTCGGTCGGTAACCAGATGCGATATCCTTTGGTTTCGTCCGAGTGACCTATGAAATAACCTTCCGAACATCGTGATTGAAATTTGTTTATGCCGGGTTTGCGATTTAGGCAATATACTTTTGAACCAAAAATGCGAAGATGGCTCACGTCAGGTGCCTTTCCGTGCCAAATTTCGTACGGGGTTTTTCCTCGCAGACTTTTGCTAGGGCATCTATTACGTATATAATTTGCCGCGTTTATCGCTTCTGCCCAAAAGACGGCGGAAGATTTGCGTCGATCAAAAGACATCTGGCTGTTTCTATTAGCGCTGCGATTTTTACGCTCCGCGATTCCGTTTTGCTGCGGGTTGTACGGGACGGTGAGTCTGCGGGTAATTCCTCGCGATCTGAGGAAATGATCGAGTTTCGTGTTGACGAATTCCGTTCCGTTATCGGATTGGAGACATTTTACTTTTCGCGATTTTTGATTTTCCACGAGAGCGATGTATTCTTGCGTAGCTTTGAAAACTTCGTCTTTCGATTTTAGGAATCGAACTTCGCACCATCGCGAATGATCGTCAATAAATTTGACGAAATATTTCGATCCCGCATTCGATTCTGTTCGCATTGGGCCGCAAACGTCCGCGTGTACGATATCGAGAATGTTTGATACGCGCACTGACATCTTCGGGAATGGCGCGCGATTCATTTTCCCTTTTATACATATTTCGCACTCGGACGTGTCGCCCAAAGTTTTACGCGAAAGTCCTTTAATGGTTCCGTTCCGCACAGCTTCGCGAAGGTCCGCGAAATTTAAATGTCCCATTCTACGGTGCCACGATGACGTTTCGCTTTCTTCATTGAACGCGATTCGACTGTTGTGTTCGCGGATTCGTCTCGCGCATGAACGATATAGAGTCCGTTTACTTTATTTGCCGTTAAAACTGTTTTTCCGGACGCGGTCAAAACGGTAGCTCCGCGATTGTCAAAAACGACTTTCATACCGTTTTCGGTTATTTTCCGACGGAAAGAAGATTCTTGCGAAGATCGGGTACAAAATATGCCTTATTTAAAAATACCTTGTGAGTTGAACCGCGAACATCTGCGTCGAAAGATACCTTCCCTTCCGCGACGCTCGAGATTGCATCGTTGTTCGCCAAGTTTATCGTTACTCGTTTCGAGGAATCGCTGCTCGAATAACTCGGGCTGTTTACAAAGATGGCTTGTGGCGCCGCTGTCAGATAAAATTCGCTCCTTGATTCGGCGGCGGCGTTTTTGTCGGTAGCGGCCATCGAGAACTCGTCCTTGGAGTGCGTCGGTTGACTGCGGCACTGGTCGCTTTATGACCGAAACGTTTGCATTTATTGCACCTTATCCTTTCTTTCGTTTCCATGAGTCGGACCCTTTGTTCGATTGATTGTTTTGATGTCGCGGATTCGTTCCCGCAAAATAAGCTGTTGATGACGAAATTGGAACCTGCCGGTGTGCGTCATATTCTTCCACGATTTTAATTCGTAGAGCTTCCGGTTCGGGGAGTTCGTCACGTGATTCGATAGCGACGCGGAAAATTTCGTAGGATTCTGGTAAACTGTATAGCAATAGTATTACCGGCACGTCTGGATTAATTTCGACGTCCAAATCTCTCAATCTGTCGATGACGTCGAAGAATTGTTCCACATGTTCACGAACGTTATCTGATTCGGTTATTTTGTGTTGCGTGAGACGCTTTAGTAGAGCGGCCTTTTTGGCCGGACCTCTGGATTGATACGTAGCTTCAAGTTTTAACCATACATCTCGCGCCGTTGTGCAACCTTTTATCTGTTTTATTTCCGTGGAGCTAATTGATAGGATTATAGTCGATTTTGCTTTGTTATCGAATCTTGTCCACGTTTCGATATTGTCTTCGCTTGACGGGTCGTTCGTTCGGGTCGGTTTCTTCGTTTTTCCGGATACGAAATCCCACTCGTCGTTTTTGACGAGGAGGGCCTCCATGTGTATCTTCCACGTGTCGTAGTTATCTCGTCCGAGCTGTTCGATACGCATAACACTCGCGGAAGTCATGGTTTTTACGTCGGAAGAAGAAACACAAAAATAAAACAAAATTTTGGATCCGAAAACAAACGAGTTTATCACACGCTTCACTGCTTACGATACTGGGCTCAGAACCTGTTAGAGTTGACGCGATTTGGATTCGAGCGCGGGATTAAAACATCCGTCTCTGAAGAGCATTTATTCACGACTGAAAACTAAAGATAACAAATCTGCTCGAGGTGGTGGATCGCTCCCCAGAATGGCGCCTCGCGGTAGTTGCGCCAACAAAATTTGAATAAATAAAAATCCACGAATTAATTATTCACGAATTAATTATCCACGAATTGAAAATATTTTTGAATCCCCACACTTTATAGACAGGAAACCGTATATTTTTGTTAATAAATTGAATTTTCAATAAATTTATTAAATAAATTAAAATCCACGGATTAATTATCCACAAATTAAAAATATTTTCAAATCCCCACACTTTATAGGCAGGAAACCGTATTTTTTGTTGATAAATTAAATTTTCAATAATAATATTGAATAAATAAAAATCGACGAATTAATTATCCACGAATTAAAAATATTTTTGAATCCCCACTTTTTATAGGCAGGAAACTGTTTTTTTGTTAATAAACTTAATTTTCAATAAATTTATTGAATAAATAAAAATCCACGAATTAATTATCCACGAATTGAAAATATTTTTAAATCCCCACACTTTATGGGCAGGAAACCGTATTTTTTTGTTAATGAATTAAATTTTCAATAAATCTATCAAATAAATAAAAATCCACGAAATAATTATCCACGTATTAATTATCCGCGAATTAAAAATATTTTTGAATCCCCACACTTTATAGGCAGGAAACCGCATTTTTTTGTTATTAAATTAAATTTTCAATGAATTTATTAAATGAATAAAAATCCACGAATTAATTATCCACGAATTAATTATCCACGAATTAAAAATATTTTCAAATCCTGACACTTTATAGGCAGGAAACCGTTTTTTTTTGTTCATAAATTGAATCTTTGATAAATTCATTAAATAAATAAAAATTCACGAATTAATTATGCACGAATTAAATAAATTTTTAAATCCCCACACTTTATAGGCAGTACACCGTATTTTTTTGTTAATAAATTGAATTTTTAATGAATTTATTAAATAAGTAGAAATCCACGAATTAAAAATCCACGAATTATTGATCCACGAATTAAAAATATTTTTGAATCCCCACACTTTATGGGCAGGAAACCGTATTCTTCTCTCAATAAATTAAATTTTCAATAAATTTATTGAATAAATAGAAATCCACGAATTAATCATCCACGAAGTAATTATCCACAAATTAAAAATATTTTTAAATCCCCACACTTTATAGGCAGGAAACCGTATTTTTTTGTTAATAAATTAAATTTTTAATGAATTTATTAAATAAATAGTAATCCACGAATTAAAAATCCAAGAATTATTGATCCACGAATTAAAAATATTTTTGAATCCCCACACTTTATGGGCAGGAAACCGTATTTTTCTCTCAATTAATTAAATTTTCAATAAATTTATTGAATAAATAGGAATCCACGAATTAATCATCCACGAATTAATTATCCACAAATTAAAAATATTTTTAAATCCCCACACTTCATAGGCAGGAAACCGTATTTTTTTGTTAATAAATTAAATTTTTAATAAATTTTTTGAATAAATAAAAATCCACGAATTAATTATTCACGAATTAATTATCCACGAATTGAAAATATTTTTGAATCCCCACACTTTATAGACAGGAAACCGTATATTTTTGTTAATAAATTGAATTTTCAATAAATTTATTAAATAAATTAAAATCCACGGATTAATTATCCACGAATTGAGAATATTTTCAAATCCCCACACTTTATAGGCAGGAAACCGTATTTTTTGTTAATGAATTAAATTTTCAATAATATTATTGAATTAATAAAAATCCACGAATTAATTGTCCACGAATTAATTATCCACGAATTGAAAATATTTTTGAATCCCCACACTTTATAGGCAGGATACCGTATTTTTTGTTAATAAATTAAATTTTTGATGAATTTATTAAATAAATAAGAATCGACGAATTAATTATCCACGAATTAACTATCCACGAATTAAAAATATTTTTCAATCCCCACACTTTATAGGCAGGAAACCGTATTTTTTTGTTAATAAATTAAATTTTAATAAATTTATTAGATAAATAAAAATCCAAGAATTAATTATCCACGAATTAAAAATATTTGTGAATCCCACACTCTATAGGCAGGCAACCGTATTTTTCAGTTCATAAATTAAATTTTTAATGAATTTATTAAATAATTAAAAATCCACGAATTAATTATCCACAAATTTAAATACTTTTAAATCCCCACACTTCATAGGGAGGAAACCGTATTTTTTGTCAATAAATTGTATCTTAAATAAATTTATTAAATAAATAAATATTTACGAATTATATATACACGAATTGAAAATATTTTTAAATCCCCACACTTTATAGGCAGGAAACCGTATTATTTGTTAATGAATTAAATTTTTAATAAATTTATTAAATAAATAAAGATCCACGAATTAAAAATCCACGAATCAATTATCCACGAATTGAAAATATTTTTAAATCCCCACACTTTATAGTCAGGAAAACGTATTTTTTTGTTCATAAATTAAACTTTTAATAAATTCATTAAATAAATAAAAATCCACGAATTAATTATCTACGAATTAATTATCCACGAATTAAAAATATTTTCAAATGCCCACACTTTATAGGCAGGAAACCGTATTTTTTTGTTAATAAATTAAATCCCCACACTCCATATGTTAGAACTATTTGAATTTGCCGCGCGCCCCACGGCGCAAGTCGCACCCACCCTTCGTGATCGGGCGAGTTGGTGAAACGACCACGAGGCACCATCCCTCGTCCATTTTGAACTTGACCTCGTCAGGAGACACACGTGCCTCACATTTTGTATCTTTAAATTTGCTTTGTGAAAAGTGCATGGAATATAATTGTAATAGGTTACGGACCCAGTCATAGCGCGATTCATAGGTCAGTTCAAAATGCGAGCGTCGAAAAACTGTAAGTACAACTCTTATATCGAACACTCTCACGTGAATTTATTTTTATTTGTTGGACGTATCTGAAATGAATAACGATAGCATGGCGCGAATTGAACCGTTAAAGAAAGACAATTTCGATACGTGGAAATTGCAGATGAAAGCAATTTTAGTCAAAAATAAATTATGGGGTTATGCGGACGGAACGATAAAGGAAGTCAAGTTAGATAACGATGGCAGCAACGCGAGTGACGTCAAGGCGTGGACGGCGGACGACAACAATGCTTTGTCGGACATCATTTTGTCTATCCACCCTAGCGAACTTAAACAAGTAAAGAACTGCCGAACTGCTCGCGAATTATGGTTAAAACTCGAATCTATATACCAATCTTCCGGTCCGGCGCGAAAGGCGACGCTACTGAAGAAACTAACCCTTCAGAAAATGAACGATAACAGAAACGTGCGGGAACACGTGAACGAATTTTGACACGGTTGACAAATTGAACGACATGAATGTTGAAATAAACTCGGATCTGTTGGCCGTAATGTTGCTGTATAGTTTACCCGCGAAATTTGAAAATTTCAGATGCGCGATAGAGTCGCGCGATTCGTTACCGTCTCCAGAAACGTTGCGAATTAAAATTATCGAGGAAAGCGATGCGCGAAACAAAGAAATTAATGTCGAAACGTCGAATGCGATGATCGCAAAATACAATAGACGCGAACAAAATTTTAATCGACGCGGGCACAAAGAAAATTCAGCCGTTGACACTTCAGGTAAACCTGATCGGTCAAAATCGGGAAATGACGTGTTTCGATGTTTCAAATGTAATAGATTAGGACATAAGGCCGCAAAATGTCGAAATCCTCGGGAAACAGCCGCTAACGTTTGCCTAAGGGTTTTCGAAAACAACGGAGGAGAATCGATTAAACGGAACTGGTGTCTAGATAGCGGCGCAACATCACAGTTTGTACAGACAGTGGTTCTTTACAATTAGCGAATAATTCATCAATTGATATCAAAGGATCAGGTACAGCGCGATTCGCCACCATAAATTCCGGCGACGAAACAAATGTTTCTTTAGAGGGCGCACTACTTGTACCGTTACCTACGTACAAATTCTCGTCTCGGTCAGTAAAATGGCTGACCGAGGTTGCAAATAAATTTCCGAAAAACTGACGCGATCGTTACGAATAAAAAGGGCGACATTTTATTACGGGCAAGGCGTGAAGGAGATCTGTATTATTTCCATGAAAAAGTCAAAAGGAAGGCTCGGCCGCAATAGCCTCCACGGGAGAAAGTATTTCGAATTCGAAAAAATGGCACCGTCGCCTAGGACATATAAATTCAAAGGATTTACTGAACGCAAAACGCGATGATAAAATTCGGGGTATAAAATGCAAAATTAGTAAAAATGATTTCGATTGCGATGTTTGTCTCAAAGCTAAAATCAGCGCGAACGCCATTCGGAGATCTTCCTCAAGACAATCAAATTTATTAGATCTGATTCACACCGATATTTGCGGACCTATGAGGGTAGAGTCACTTGCTAGGTCAAAATATTTCATTGAATTCATTGATGTTAATTCTCGTTGGTGTGAAGTTCGTTTTCTACGATCGAAATCAAAAGCTTTAAGGCGACCATCGATTTTATTAGGCTAATTGAGAACCAAAAGGTACCACGGTCAAATGTCTCCAATCAGACAACGGTACGGAATACGTGAATCGCGATCTCACAGAATACTTGAAAAAACGCGGCATTACGAGACGACTAACAATTCCTACAATCCCGAGCAAAACGGCGTGGCGGAACGTATGAACCGCACACTGCAAGAAATGGCGAGATGTATGCTCATTGACTCCGGGCTTCCCCTCGTTCTGGACCGAAGCTGTTAATACAGCGAATTATATTCGGAATCGGTGCCCACAAAAAGTTTGAATGAGTTGACACCATATGAGGCGTGGACGGGGAAAGTACCCGATGTAAGTCACTTAAGAGTGTTCGGTTCAAGGGTCGTATACTTAGACAGGAAACCTGGAAAGGGCAAATTCGAGTCTCTGCGGAAAGGAGGGATTCTCGGGTTACGCGTCCGACCAAAGGGTTATCGAATTTAGTCTGTCCAGGACAAATCCATAATTGTAAGTAGAGACGTAAAATTCGGCCAAGAAGGTAAGTCTGTGGCTACAACTCACGATGAGGTTTTCCCCGACGACGGAAACGGGTCAATTCCATAAACGAAGGCGATAGCGACGATCTTGTCGTCATACCGATAGCAGCCGACGAACAGGGGCCCGCTGAAGCTGAAAACGAACCCGCAGAACGAAGAGAGGACGAGAACCAGGAGAGGCCCGGAATGCGTGTGACAGCCAGAAGAGGGCGGGCAGACCAAGGTTGATGCGAACTGGTGAACCAGGAAGACCCAAGAAAATCTACCAAACTGCGGAAGAAGCGCTGATGAAGAAGATGAAGAATCAGTTCTGTTATCAGAAGTCCAAATAGGCCAGGCGCTCTCGAGCGGGACGTCGAAGAATGGCATGCAGCAATCGACAAAGAAATTGAGTCGATACTAAAAAACGACACATGGTTACTGGTGGATCGACAGAAGGTGAGAAGACGATAGGCAGTCGCATCGTTCTCCGAAATAAGATGAAGCCCGATGGAACGCTGGAGAAAAGGAAGGCGCGATTGGTAGCACAGGGATTTAGTCAACGTCAGGAGTGCATTATTCTGAAACTTTTCGCCAGTGGCACGGATGGGCACGATCAGGCTACTCACGGCCCTTGCCGCTCGCACCGGGATGCACATTCATCAGTTAGACATAACGACGGCCTATTTAAACGGAAAGATACATGAAAATATATTCATGGAGCCGCCAAAAGACATAGATGTAACACTTAGGAGAATCGTTGAACGGAACCGAAACAACGACATCGGTAATAAGGCGAAGATGCTCTCAGAATTGATGAGCGGTGATAAAGTTTGCCAGCTCCGCAAATCACTATATGGGCTGAGCAAGCCGGACGTAACTGGTATTTAACGCTACACGAAACCTTGTCAAAAGTTCAAGCTGAACAATCCAGTTTCGACCCATGCGTATATTACGTTCGATCGCAGAATGAAGTCACCGTGATAGTCGTCTACGTCGACGACATACTCATATATTCGAAAAGCATCAGCGAAATAAAGAGGATAGAAAATCACCTATCAAACCACTTCGAACTCAAACTGTTGGGTGACGTTAACTACTGTTTGGGGATCGATTTCACGAGGCAAAAGAACGGAATATCGATGAAACAACGAGGCTTCATAAACGATTTGCTGAACAGGTTCGGCATGAGCGAAGCAAACTCAATTTCCACGCCACTGGAGAGCCGATTGAAACTAACGCAGAACAAGGCGATGACCGAGGAAGACTTCAAGAAGCCTTACCGAGAATTGATTGGTGCTCTGAATTATTTGGCAACCTCGACCAGACCAGATATAAGCTTTGCCGTGAGCTACTTGGGACAATTTAACAATTGCTACGGTGAGGAGCATTGGAAGGCAGCAAAACGTGTGCTTCGATATCTCAAGGGGACAATAGACGTAGGATTATCTTTCACCAATGACTGCAGTTCTGTAGAAGGCTACGTAGATGCTGATTGGGAAACGACATCAACGATCGCAAGTCATTTAGTGGTTTCGTGTTCCTAATGAGCGGTTTCCCTATTTCCTGGGAAGCAAGAAAACAGAAGACGGTCGCTCTCTACAACAGAAGCCGAATACGTTGCACTGGCAGAAGCCGCGAAGGAATCCATATTCTTACGTCGGTTCCTACGAGAAATTCGTCTTGGGGATGCAGCCGAAGTTCGCATATATTGTGATAATAACAGCGCCATCAAATTAGCTGAAAATCCGACATTCCATGCCAGGAGTAAGCATATAGATATCAGGCATCATTTTCTTCGGGATCTACTAAGAGCGAAGGAGCTCCCTCTGAGTCACGTCGGAACCGAACGACAGATCGCAGATATCTTCACTAAGGGGCTACCGAGGATGAAGCATGATTGGTGTGTGGAGAGCTGTGGTTTACGTGGAGCCTAGTGAACGAGGTTTCTCAACTCGAGGGGGGCTGTTAGAACTATTTGAATTTGCCGCGCGCCCCACGGCGCAAGTCGCACCCACCCTTCGTGATCGGGCGAGTTGGTGAAACGACCACGAGGCACCATCCGTCGTCCATTTTGAACTTGACCTCGTCAGGAGACACACATGCCTCACATTTTGTATCTTTAAATTTGCTTTGTGAAAAGTGCATGGAATATAGTTGTAATAAGAATACGGTTTCCTGCCTATAAAGTGTGGGGATTTGAAAATTTTTTTAATTCGTGGATAATTAGTTCGTGGATTTTTATTCATTTAATAAATTCATTAAAGATTTAATTTATTAACAAAAAAATACGGTTTCCTGCCTATAAAGTGTGAGGATTTGAAAATATTCTTAATTCGTGGATAATTAATTCGTGGATTTTTATTTATTCAATAAATTTATTAAAAATTTAATTTATTAACAAAAAAATACGGTTTCCTGACTATAAAATGTGGGGATTTAAAAATATCTTCAATTCGTGGATAATTTATTCGTGGATTTTTATTTATTTAATAAATTTATCAAAAATTCAATTTATTAACAGAAAAATACGGTTTGCTGCCTATAAAGTGTGGGGATTTAAAAATATTCTTAATTCGTGGATAATTAATTCGAGGATAATTAATTCGTCAATTCTTATTTATTTAATAAATTTATTGAAAATTTAATTTATTAACAAAAAATACGGTTTCCTGCCTATAAAGTGTGGGGATTCAAAAATATTTTCAATTCGTGGATAATTAATTCGTGAATAATTAATTCGTGGATTTTTATTTATTTAATAAATTTATTAAAAATTTAATTTATTAACAAAAAAATACGGTTTAATGCCTATAAAGTGTGGAATTTAAAAATATTTTCAATTCGTGGATAATTAATTCGTGGATAATCAATTCGTGGATTTTTTTTATCCAATAAATTTACTGAAAATTCAATTTATTAACAAAAAAATACGGTTTCCTGCCTATAAAGTGTGGGGATATGAAAATATTTTTAATTCGTGGATAATCAATTCGCGGATCATTAATTCGTGGATTTTTATTCATTTAATAAATTAATTAAAAATTTAATTTATTACTAAAAAATACGGTTTCCTGCCTATGAAGTGTGAGGATTTGAAAATATTTTTAATTCGTGGATAATTAATTCGTGGATTTTTATTCATTTGATAAATTTATTAAAAATTTAATTTATTAACAGAAAAAAACGGTTTCCTGCCTATAAATTGTTGGGATTTAAAAATTTTTTAATTCGTGGATAATTAATTCGTGGATTTTTATTTATTTAATAAATTCATCAATGATTTAATTTATGAACAAAAAAATACGGTTTCCTGCCTATAAAGTGTGTGGATTTAAAAATATTTTTAATTCGTGGATAATTAATTCGTGGATTTTCATTTATTCAATGAATTAATTGACAATTTGATTTATTAACAAAAAAATACGGTTTCCTGCCTATAAAGTGTGAGGATTTGAAAATATTTTCAATTCGTGGATAATTAATTCGTGGATTTTCAATTCGTGGATTTTTATTCATTTGATAAATTTATTAAAAATTTAATTTATTAACAGAAAAATACGGTTTCCTGCCTATAAAGTGTGGGGATTCAAAATATTTTCAATTCGTGGATAATTGATTCGTGGATTTTAATTCGTGGATAATTAATTCGTGGATTTTATTTATTTAATGAATTCATCAATAATTTAATTTATCAACAAAAAAATACGGTTTCCCGCCTATAAAGTGTGGGGATTTTAAAATATTTTCAATTCGTGGATAATTGATTCGTGGATTTTTAATTCGTTGATTTTTATTAATTCAAATAAATTTGATGAAAATTCAAAGGTTTCCTGCCTTTGAAATGTGGTTTGCCTATAAATATGTTTAATTTAAAAATAATCAATTCGTGGATAATTAATTCGTGGTTTTTTATTCATTTAATAAATTAATTAAAAATTTAATTTATTACTAAAAATACGGTTTCCTGCCTATGAAGTGTCGAGGATTTAAAAATATTTTTTAATTCGTGGATAATTAATTCGTGGATCATTAATTCGTGGATTTTATTCATTTAATAAATTAATTAAAAATTTAATTTATTAACAGAAAAATACGGTTTCCTGCCTATAAAGTGTGAGGATTTAAAAATATTTTAATCAATTCGTGGTTTTATTCAATTAATTCATTAAAAATTTAATTTATTAACAAAATTCGGTTTCCTGCCTATAAAGTGTCGGAATTTAAAAGTTTTTATTCGTGGATAATTAATTTAATAAATTTATTAAAAATTTGAAAATTTAATTTTAAACAAAAAATACGGTTTCCTGCCTATAAAGTGTGGGGATTTCATTTCGTGAAAATTTATCGTGGATTTTATTTATTTAATAAATTTATTGAAAATTCATTTTTAATTGCCTATAAAGTGTGGATAATTAATTCGTGGATTTTTATTTATTCAATAAATTTATTAAAAATTTAATTTATTCACAGAAAAATACGGTTTCCCGCCTATAAAGTGTGGGGATTTAAAAATATTTTCAATTCGTGGATAATTGATTCGTGGATTTTTAATTCGTTGATTTTTATTAATTTAATAAATTTATTAAAAATTCAATTTATTAACAAAAAATACGGTTTCCTGCCTATAAAGTGTGGGGATTTCAAAATATTTTTAATTCGTGTATAATTAATTCGTGGATTTTTATTTATTTAATAAATTCATTAAAGATTTAATTTATCAACAAAAAATACGGTTTCCTGCCTATAAAGTGTGGGAATTTAAAAATATTTTCAATTCGTTGATCATAAATTCGTGGATTTTCAATTCGTGGATTTTTATTTATTAAATAAATTTATTAAAAATTTAATTTATCAACAAAAGAATACGGTTTCCTGCCTATAAAGTGTGGGGATTTAAAAATATTTTCATTTCGTGAATAATTTATCCGTGGATTTTTATTTATTTAATAAATTTATTGAAAATTCAGTTTTTTAACAAAAAAATACAGTTTCCTGCCTATAAAGTGTGGGGATTCAAAAGTATTTTCAGTTTGTGGATAATTGTTAGAACTATTTGAATTTGCCGCGCGCCCTGCGGCGCAAGTCGCACCCACCCTTCGTGATCGGGCGAGTTGGTGAAACGACCACGACGCACCATCCCTCGTCCATTTTGAACTTGACCTCGTCAGGAGACACACGTGCCTCACATTTTGTATCATTAATTTGCTTTGTGAAAAGTGCATGGAATATAGTTGTAATAGGTTATGGGCCCAGTCATAGCGCAATTCATAGGTCAGTTCAAAATGCGAGCGTCGAAGAAACTGTAAGTACAACTCTTATATCGAACACTCTCACAGAATACTTGAAAAAACGTGGCATTACGAGACGACTAACAATTCCCTACAATCCCGAGCAAAACGGCGTGGCGGAACGTATGAACCGCACACTGCAAGAAATGGCGAGATGTATGCTCATTGACTCCGGGCTTCCCCCCTCGTTCTGGGCCGAAGCTGTTAATACAATATTATACATTATATTCGGAATCGGTGCCCCACAAAAAGTTTGAATGGGTTGACACCATATGAGGCGTGGACGGGGAAAGTACCCGATGTAAGTCACTTAAGAGTGTTCGGTTCAAGGGTCGTATACTTAGACAGGAAACCTGGAAAGGGCAAATTCGAGTCTCGCGGAAAGGAGGGGATTCCCGTGGGTTACGCGTCCGACCAAAAGGGTTATCGAATTTGGTCTGTCCAGGACAAATCCATAATTGTAAGTAGAGACGAAAAATTCGGCCAAGAGGGTAAGTCTGAGGCTACAACTCACGATGAGGTTTTCCCCGACGACGGAAACGGGTCCAATTCCATAAACGAAGGCGATAGCGACGATCTTGTCGTCATACCGATAGCAGCCGACGAACAGGGGCCCGCTGAAGCTGAAAACGAACCCGCAGAACGAAGAGAGGACGAGAACCAGGAGAGGCCCGGAATGCGTGTGACAGCCAGAAGAGGGCGGGGCAGACCAAGGTTGATGCGAACTGGTGAACCAGGAAGACCCAAGAAAATCTACCAAACTGCGGAAGAAGCAACTGATGAAGAAGATGAAGAATCAGTTCTGTTATCAGAAGTCCAAATAGGCCAGGCGCTCTCGAGCCCGGACGTCGAAGAATGGCATGCAGCAATCGACAAAGAAATTGAGTCGATACTAAGAAACGACACATGGTTACTGGTGGATCGACAGAAAGGTGAGAAGACGATAGGCAGTCGCATCGTTCTCCGAAATAAGATGAAGCCCGATGGAACGCTGGAGAAAAGGAAGGCGCGATTGGTAGCACAGGATTTAGTCAACGTCAGGGTGCATTATTCTGAAACTTTTTCGCCAGTGGCACGGATGGGTACGATCAGGCTACTCACGGCCCTTGCCGCTCGCACCGGGATGCACATTCATCAGTTAGACATAACGACGGCCTATTTAAACGGAAAGATACATGAAAATATATTCATGGAGCCGCCAAAAGACATAGATGTAACACTTAGGAGAACCGTTGAACGGAGCCGAAACAACGACATTGGTAATAAGGCGAAGAAGATGCTCTCAGAGTTGATGAGCGGTGATAAAGTTTGCCAGCTCCGCAAATCACTATATGGGCTGAAGCAAGCCGGACGTAACTGGTATTTAACGCTACACGAAACCCTGTCAAAAGTTCAAGCTGAACAATCCAGTTTCGACCCATGCGTATATTACGTTCGATCGCGGAATGAAGTCACCGTGATAGTCGTCTACGTCGACGACATACTCATATATTCGAAAAGCATCAGCGAAATAAAGAGGATAGAAAATCACCTGTCAAACCACTTCGAACTCAAACTGTTGGGTGACGTTAGCTACTGTTTGGGGATCGAGTTCACGAGGCAAACTAATGGAATATCGATGAAACAACGAGGCTTCATAAACGATTTGCTGAACAGGTTCGGCATGAGCGAAGCAAACTCAATTTCCACGCCACTGGAGAGCCGATTGAAACTAACGCAGAACAAGGCGATGACCGAGGAAGACTTCAGAAGCCTTACCGAGAATTGATTGGTGCTCTAAATTATTGGCAACCTCGACCAGACCAGATATAAGCTTTGCCGTGAGCTACTTGGGACAATTTAACAATTGCTACGGTGAGGAGCATTGGAAGGCGGCAAACACGTGTGCTTCGATATCTCAAGGGACAATAGACGTAGGATTATCTTTCACCAATGACTGCAGTTCTGTAGAAGGCTACGTAGATGCTGATTGGGAAACGACATCAACGATCGCAAGTCATTTAGTGGTTTCGTGTTCCTAATGAGCGGTTCCCTATTTCCTGCGAAGCAAGAAAACAGAAGACGGTCGCCCTCTCTACAACAGAAGCCGAATACGTAGCACTGGCGGAAGCCGTGAAGGAATCCTTATTCTTACGTCGGTTCCTACGAGAAATTCATCTTGGGGATGCAGCCGAAGTTCGCATATATTGTGATAATAAGAGCGCCATCAAATTAGCTGAAAATCCGACATTCCATGCCAGGAGTAAGCATATAGATATCAGGCATCATTTTCTTCGGGATCTACGAAGAGCGAAGGAGCTCACTCTGAGTCACGTCGGAACCGAACGACGGATCGCAGATGTCTTCACTAAGGGGCTACCGAGGGTGAAGCATGATTGGTGTGTGGAGAGCTGTGGTTTACGTGGAGCCTAGTGAACGAGGTTTCTCAACTCAGAGGGCTGTTAGAACTATTTGAATTTGCCGCGCGCCCCACGGCGCAAGTCGCACCCACCCTTCGTGATCGGGCGAGTTGGTGAAACGACCACGACGCACCATCCCTCGTCCATTTTGAACTTGTCCTCGTCAGGAGACACACGTGCCTCACATTTTGTATCATTAATTTGCTTTGTGAAAAGTGCATGGAATATAGTTGTAATAATAATTAATTCGTGGATTTTTAATTATTTAATAAATTTATTAAAAATTTAATTTATAAACTGAAAAATACGGTTGCCTGCCTATAAAGTGTGGGATTTACAAATATTTTTAATTCGTGGATAATTAATTCGTGGATTTTTATTTATCTAAGAAATTTATTAAAAATTTAATTTATTAACAAATAAATACGGTTCCTTTTCCTATAAAGTTTGAGGATTTAAAAATATTTTCGATTCGTGGAAAATTAATTCGTAGATTTTTATTTATTTAATAAATTTATTAAAAATTTTATTTATTAACGAAAAAATACGGTTTCCTGCCTATAAAGTGTCGGGATTTAAAAATATTTTTGATTCGTGGATAATTAATTCGTGGATAATTAATTCGTCGATTTTTATTTATTTAATAAATTCATTAAAAATTTAATTTATTAACAAAAAATACGGTTTCCTGCCTATAAAGTGTGGGATTTAAAAATATTTTCAATTCGTGGATAATTAATTCGTGGATAATCAATTCGTGGATTTTTTTTTATTTAATAAATTTACTGAAAATTCAATTTATTAACAGAAAAATACGGTTTCCTGCCTATAAAGTGTGGGGATTTGAAAATATTTTTAATTCGTGGATTTTTATTTATTTAATAAATTTATTAAAAATTCAGTTTATTAACAAAAAAATACGGTTTCTCGCCTATAAATGTGGGAATAGTAGGCTATGATATCGGTAGTTAGGAATGACGGCGAATTAATAGTAGGCGACGACTAAATGACGGGAAATGTGGGAATAGTAGGCTATGATATCGGTAGTTAGGAATGACGGCGAATTAATAGTAGGCGACGACTAAATGACGGTTCCTAGGAGACGGCCGGTGATAAAAGGACTAAGATTTATTACTTGCAGTTCAGTTGTATTTAGAACGTGGCCGAAGTAACATCTCCACTCGCATTGTTGATAGCGAACAAATAAAGTTGAAGTTTTTTCGAAAATAAAACACTTTAGTTTCACTAATCAACCTACATTTTGGGGGCTCAATACCGGTAGTGTGAAGTAGATAGCTGTTCGGACACGGTGAAAGAAGAGTGGAAAGAAGGAACAACGAAGTAAAATTCATACATCGATCGGAAAATTATTACGCAATTGTGCTACGGTGAACGACGAAGAAGAGAATTTTTCATTTTTAAGAAGGAATCGGGAGTGATTCGTTGAATGAAATATTTGAAGGAAGCGGAAATTTGAAACATTGATTGTGGTAATAATAATTCGATGAGAATGGATGAATTGGAAATCAGTTATTTGAATAAGAAGGGGCTAATGGCCGAGCTGAAAAAATTGAATTTACCAAGTTCTGGGAATAAGCAGGTGTTGAGAAAACGACTCGAAAATTATTTTGCAGAACGGTCAGAAGTAGAAAAGGAGGAAGAAGAAAAAGACGACGACGATTTGGCTCGCTTGAGTAAATTGGAAACAGAACTACGCTTACTACGAATGAAAGTGCAGAATAGTACGACTAGATCGGAGAAACACTTGAAGACGAAAAAGAAGAAGAACCAAAAGAAAAAGAATACGACGAATGAAGCACGTCAAGACGGACGCAACGACGAAGAAGAATGGAGCCTGTGTGAAAGTGATTCGGACAACGATAGCGACGACGAGCATGAAGAAGCAAAGGCAATGAACTGAAAGAAGGAGAACTGCAATCGTAAGACGGAGATAGCGAAATCGTTTGTATTTCGGGATATCGAACGAACCTTAAGTAGGTTTACTGGAGACAATTCGTATACGGTAAAAAAATGGATCACTGACACAGAACGATATGCAAAAATGTTGAATTGGAGTGATTTGGAGAAATTGATTTATGGCAGAAGACTTCTAGATGGAACGGCAAAGAAATTCGACCGGACCATTGAGGTGGAATCATGGGAGGAGTTGAAGGAAGAACTCGTTGAGCAATTTGATGTTAAATTTACCGACGCGGACGTACATCGTAAATTACAACAACGAAAGAAATTGGAAAAAGAAAGTTTATTGGAATATTTCATCGAGATGTGCGAAATCGGAAGAACGAACGACATTAAAGACGACTCGTTATGAATATTAATCGATTATC
>JAIFOV010000803.1:0-17601 GCA_020654155.1 Novius pumilus
GAAGTCACTTTGGAGGACCAAGTGACCTGTAGGATGGCCGAATGTTAGAAAAACTGTCATACTAACAACAGTTCCTCTCTTTCTCGTGAGATGGTGCCGCGCAGCTCAGTAGTCTATGAGCTGAGGAGTCCTTCTCGAGTTGTGCGTGTTCGTAAATCCTGCGAGGATTTTAAGGAATCGTCTGGAGTGACCGGATTCCTATAATTCGCGACAAGGGTATTTTCAGTTGTTGCTGAATATCCCTACTTCGTATGTCGAAACACTATAACGAGAAAGGGACGAAACGGCAAACCATAATTCGTGCACGTGTTCGTAAACGGTTTTCTTTAATAAAATTATAACCGAAGAACCATCAATTTCTTATCATTGGGAGGTGCGTTTTCCCAAAAGAAATTTATAACAGATATGAGTGTATGGAGCCAGGCTGACCTCGAGGTCAGGCTGACCGAAAGGTCAGGCTAGCACTTCATGCTAGGCTAGCACTTGTTGCTAGGGTAGCTTTTGCTACATCTGGCGCTGCAGTGACCAGGCTAGTCTTAATGACTAGGGTAGTCCAATCGGATTACAATTCAACAAGCTCAATCAACCATACAGGACCAATCAATGATAACTATCATTAGCAATTGTAATATCGCATATAATTAATTTCGGTAATTTGAGAATTTTTGAGTTGAGGACAACTCCTGGAGTTAGGGAGGCCGAATGAAGTGGAATATTTACGAGCAATATTTTCGACTGATACAAGAGTAAACATTTTATGCTGAGAAAACAACATCCGTACGAGAGGCACGGGAAATGATTTTTGACATATATCCGAGGCCAGAAAGAGGAGAACAATCCAATTTATTCGGTTATTTCGTCTTGAACTATGATTATTCAAAGTTCAGTTCGAACCGAAGCTTCCTGTGTTCTCAAGGTAGCTTCGTAGTTATTATCACTTCTGCCACCAATTTTTGTTTCGCGTTTATTTTGAAAATTTGATATGACAAAACCCTATTTATTTAAAATGAAATACAACATAAATTAACTTTCAAAGGAAAATCGAAATCGACATTCGCGTTTTAAATGTCCCAACCATTCGTATTTTAATCACTATATCATGCTGAATGTCTACCGTGGCACTATCTTTTTGTGTTACTCCGGACCCTTAAATATTATTCTACACAAAGAAGAATGATAATTCGGAAATTCCAACGTCGGTATCCTCGATGGATCGGCTGTCTTCTGTTTACCAACTTCGGGGCAATAAACCGCTTATCCCCAAAGGAAGGGGCCGGTTCTTTGAAGGTATGAGTCTTCAAACCGACACTATTTCATAGCGAACTTAAACCTATTGTCCTCGAACTGGTTGTTTCCACGAAACATAGTCCCCCCGTTGGGAGCACTCGCGAGCAATGAATTCACACGGTAGTGTTAAGAAAAAGTGTCATATCACTGAACTCACACGCGAACATTTACGCACTTACTGGCAGAGGGCAAATCGATTTTGCATTCTTCTTGAAAAGTCCGCTCGATGTCCTGACGGTAACAACCCGTACGACTCCGTCCTCCCCAGGATGCAGATCGAACACTCGTCCCAGCCTGCACTGCATAGACGGTTGATTTTTATCGATCAACAGTACAATCGTATCCAATCCGAGATTGCCTTCCGGATGGATCTATTTTTGACGTTTGTGAAGTTCCGTCAAATATTCTAAATGCCATCTACGCCAAAACTCTTGTCGAATTTTGCTGATCAATCGCCATGAGGCCAAACGATTGTTAGATATACATAGTTGAAAAGTTGGCTTCAGGTAGCATCGATCGACCGATGAGCAAATGTGCCGGAGTAAGTGAAATTGGGTCGTTTGGATCGCTTGACAGGGGGCATAGAGGTCTTGAATTTAAAACGGCTTCAATTTCTATTTTAAGAGTACTTAACTCTTCGTATGTGAATAATG
Source organism: Novius pumilus (assembly GCA_020654155.1). NCBI lineage: Eukaryota > Metazoa > Arthropoda > Insecta > Coleoptera > Coccinellidae > Novius > Novius pumilus. Next base: position 1,941 of record JAIFOV010000803.1, read on the forward strand.
GTTCGCGCATAACTCTTTTTAAGTGGCGTTTACATGATTTGACTGCGGCTTCCCATAGGCCGCCGAAATGGGGTGACATCGTATCGTTGTCTGAATACATATGGGCTGGTACTCCGCGACGAGCAACGAATCGTCGAAGAGCGGCAAGAAAAGCGTCAGTTGATAAATCAGTAACGATTTCTATATGTATTGCCTTCGTTGACATACATATGAAGAAGCATCCATAAGCTTTTATGATATTCCTATTTTTATATTTCCATTCCTTTATTAAGACAGGACCGAAATAATCGACGCCTGTGTGATTAAATGCGAATTCTATTTCGAACCTAGATTTCGGTAGATTCGACATTTTATAATTTATGGGTTCAGCCCGATAACGCGCACGTTTCATGCAGCAATGAATAATTTTACGGACCTGATTTCTTCCGTCCAGAATCCAGAATCATTGTCGAATATTATATAGGGTTGATTGAGTGCCTGTATGATGGAATTTGTTGTGGAAGTATTCAATAATGAGATCTGTCACATGATGGCGAGAAGGCAATAAAATTGTGTGTTTTGATCAGCCTTGATTTTGGCGTTATCGATTATTCCTCCAACGCGAAGTAAATCTTTTTTATCGATGAATGGGCTTAGAGATCCGAGTTTAGCGCCTTTAACATCGCCCTTTGACGAGACACTTTCGATCTCGTCGTGAAAACGGATCAGTTGGATGAGTTTAACAATTTTCCTTTCGGCATTCTCAATTTCGGATACTGACAAATCTCCTTTAGCCCTATTAGATGGTAGCCAGCTTAAGCATAATGCAACTACACGTATCAGGTTTGAATACAATGAGAATCTTCCGAAAATGTCGTCACATTGTAAATGGGTTGTTAGGCATACCGATTTTTTCAATGATGGCAGATCGTCAATGGGTTCCATAACAGAGTACGGCCAGTTCGATTCTGATTGGTTCAATCAGGGAGGTCCATGAAACCACATGTGATTTTTTAGGAACTCTTGAGGTAACTGTCCCCTGGACAATGCGTCGGCAGGATTATCCGTGGTACGTACGTGACGCCATTCTACTCCTTTACTAATTTCTTGAATTTCTCTGACCCGATTTCCTTCAAACTGTTTCAACGTATCTGGAGGTTTGTTTATCCATTGCAGTGCTATAGTGGAATTGGGCCAGAAAACAACCTTCTTTGTTGTGAAGGACAAAGCTTTGCCAACGTCGCGGTATAAACGAGCAAGGGTTAACGTCCCGCAGAGTTCCAATCGAGGGATGGTTTGTGAAACTAATGAAGTAACATGATTTTTTGAACAGAGAAGTTGCACATGAATAGTTCCAAATTCGTTGATGGATCGTACGTATAGGCAAGCTCCGTAACCTGACTTTCTTGCATCGCAGAATCCATGAATTTCGATATCAACTGCATCTTCTATCAATATACGTCGATCTATTTTCAAATTCGTGATGGAGTTGAGTTGTTTCGAGAAAGATTGCCAAGCCGTTTGCAAAGCGCAGGGCACCGATTCATCCCATGTGGTTTTCGCCTTCCAACAATTTTGGATCAGAATTTTCGAAACGAGCAATACAGGACCGAGAATACCTAATGGGTCGAAAATCTTAGCGGTCTCCGACAAGATGTGTCATTTTGTAATTCTTTCGACTGATCGGATGGGCTTCACTGTGTAAAGTAATTCGTCGTGTTCGATAACTTCGTCGCGGATCGTAATAAATTCTTCAAGTGAATCCGAACCGGATAATAAATCGTCGACGTAAAAGTCACGAAGAAGTATTTTGGATCCGACCGGGAATTTAGCGCTTTCATCTTGAGCTAATTGATGTATCGTCCGAATGGCTAGAAATGGCGCCGATGATACTCCAAATGTCACCGTGTTTAATTGGTAGCATTGAATTTTATTGTCGTGAAACCACAATATTTTTTGATATTTCCTATCATCCGGATGTACCCATTGTTAGGAATTCCCGCAGACCTGGGTTACCAGTGTAATGAGAGGGAAACATTTGTTGCCGATCGGTACCTAAATTATGTTTACACTATTTTGAAATCGGCACGTCTTATCTGCAATAAGGCAGTTAAAGAGCTTACATTTATTACCATGGAAATATTCAGTACTCAATCTTCCATTCTTACCGCAATAATTGTTTATGATCTTGCTCTTGTCCGAAATTTCCTATATTTGCCAGTTACCGTTTCTCCACCCACTTTTTCCATCTCCCCAAAGTTTCTGCCCTACCTTTGTTAAAATTGTAAGTAGATATAAGGCAAACAACCAGACAAAATGTAATGTTCGGATAGAAAGTCGAAAATTAAACATCGTTCTCATCAACCACTTTTTTCTGACTATATTCGGGCATTACAAATTCGTTGGTGAGTTTTTAATTAAAATTATCAATCGTCGTGTAAACAACTCGATAAATCCAACTCGGGAATCGCGACGAAAACCATTTTGGTCCATCGAGCCGAATATTGAACTTCGTGAAGTGAATCAGTGAGTGTCAGCATAATCAAAGGATCAAGGGCCACACGCAGCGCCAATCAAACACATTGCCAAGCACTTCAACCACCAGCAGTCGTACCGACTGAACCAAGAACTTCACGGAAACATCAAAAATCATCTGATCAAGGTAGGCTGGTCAAATATCGCTTTAACAATTAGTAAAGCCGGTAAACCTTTTCATATACAGTCCATTAATTCTCCTATTTTACCCATATCGAATTTTCACCAATAAAAATGGCTGATATCAAGAAATTGCAAAGGCAACGTAGCAACATGATAGCTTCAATAACTGAATTGAAAAATATCCTAGACGCAAAGGAGAAAAATCCGAAAGATATCGTCTTCTTGAAGGTCAATGCGACTTATGAATATCTCGAAAAATCGTTTGAAAAATTCGAGGAATTTTAGATGCCTATATTTCACAAAAAGCGCGAGTGGAAGAATTATTAAATCTTTCGAAAACATCGTCAATCAATAATAATAGCAAACCGGAAATATCACCGGATAAGATCAATAATCGCGTTACGCTACCACCAATTTTGTTACCGAAATTTGACGGGACTGAAGAAAAATGGATGTCCTTTTACAACCTTTTCTCATCCCTAATTGATTCTGAAAATATTGAGCCAATCAGGAAATTACAATACCTACGCCTTTCCTTGACCGGAAAAGCAGCCAGTTTAATTCAATCTTTAGAAACTGTTGATGATGATTACAATGTCGTGATAGATATTTTAAAGAACAAATACGAATGCCAACGTAAAATCACGCGTCACAAATTTGAAAGAATTTCCGAAACTTCATAAAGAAACCGGGAATAATCTCAATAATCTTCTAGATACTTTTCGTCAGCACCCCCCAGCATTGGAGAATCTGAAGGTACAAGTGTCATCTTTGGTCATACCCTTGGTTGATACGCATTTTGTTACAAATGCAATGGCATCAAACATCCAAGATCAATGCAGTCAACAAACCAATACTGGAGAAGCCATCAGGCAAATCTTGTCGAACATGAAGAAATACTCGGCATCTAGGAAAACAATTTCCTACTATCGAACTCGCCAGGTAACTCTCGGTCAACACTGGGAAGCGTTTGAAGCAGGCCACGCCACCCTGTTACCTCTAATTCCTGCGGATCACAAATACATTACAAACGAGTTCTACAAACAAGTGAAGGACGTATATGGAAAAGCCACCAACTATTTCAAAGATGGAATTTGGGCCAACTCTCCGATGATGAAGCCGATCTCGACGCCGATGAAGTTCGAACACACGCTACTGGAGTCGAACCATCATTTCCGCCGCCAATCAAAACGCAGTTGAAAAAACTGGAATCTTTTTCGAAAGAAATACAATCTGTGGTGGACTGAAATACATCAGTCATTCTGAACGCCACTAACCACGATTCTAATTTCATGGATCATAGTATGCTGGATATTATCCTTGGAAGTAGAAGCGTGCTATGATCCAAGGAAAAAAGTGAATAACGATCATTCGGTGATTGAGTTAGATAGAGTGCAGACATGAAACAAAGAATTCGTTCGGTGTTCAAAATAAGGTCTACAATTTCACTCAACCCCTACATATTCCCAAAGTGGTGACCTCCGACTGCACAAATTGTGCGTAAAATGGGAATATCGCGATTGTGAGTGATAGTTCACTTCATTTCTTTGTACTTCGAACAGTTTTCGTCTGTCGTACTGCGTGAAACACGATGTCTGAAACAAAAGACGAAGTGATCGTAACTGTGGAAAATCTTTCGCCAGGAGAATCGATTAATAGCATCACTACGAGTGTCTGGCCACACAAAATTGCGCTGTGGTTTTGTAAGGTGGAATCGCAGTTTTCCCTTGCGCGGGTGTCGAACAATGCAACAAAATGGAATCTGGTGCTTTCAGCTCTCGGCGAACAATACGTTGAGCTCGTCGAAGACATTATCACTGATCCTTCGACCAACGGAAAATACGGTGAATTTAAAGAACGCTTCCTCACGTGCGACACTAATTATACGACCGCCTGGGAAACCATTCAAAATCGGTACGATGACAAACGGCTACAATTCGCTAAACATATGGACAATTTGTTACATCTTCCTTCTTACAACTTCGAATCAGCCGCCGCTTTAAATAAACTCCAATCGAGACCATCGGCAACTTTGAAATCGCTACGGACCAATGGGGTCCCATGATGGCGCACATCACGAAAAAAATGGACACCGAGTCGAAAAAAGTATACAAACTATCTTTGGAACGTGCCAAAGATATACATTTGCTGGAAAATGTACTAGAATTTCTGGAGAAGAGGTTCCAATTGAAACAGCGAAACCTACCCCAAAAAAGACAGAATTCACACCATTTAATAAACAATCTTGGACGATTAAGACTCATCACGTCAGAACTAGTAGATGCGCAATATGTAAAAACGATCATGCGCCACGCAAATGCAGTAAATTCCTCGCCATGTCCATCGATGACCGCCAAAAGTTCATCTCCAAATTTGGGCATTGTACCAACCGTCTGACGCACAAAAAAGAAGAAGCTTACCACAGCAAATTCAAGTGCCGAAAATGCAACAAACCTCATCATACACCACTTCATCGGGAAACAACATTAAAAAACAACGGCATTAACCTCCAAACTGTTTCACAAGAAAATAATACTACTAACTACCTGGGCAGGACGCCAGCTCAACCAGAAGCCCCGAATCTACCATTGTTAGCAACAGCGCTTGTGCAGTCAGAAACTAGCATCGGCACTCACGAGACAATGCGCGCTTTAATTGATCCAGGACCCCAAGCATCATTCATCACGGAAAATGCTGCACAATTGCTTGGACAACCTAAATTCAAGCATCGCACCCAAATAGCTGGATCAGAGAAAACGAAATAAGTGTGTCCAAGAATAAAATATTCACGACGATGCGACCCAAATTTCAAAGCCAATTTGAACTAACAGCTGAACTTCTTATATTACCAAGGTTAACAACGTCAATGCCCCGTACGCAGCTAAACAGTGCAAATTCCATCGACGGTGAACTTACTTTAGCTGACCCAACATATCGTATACCGAGTCAAATAAACTTGTTAATTGGCATCGACCTTTGACGGACATTATTCTTGACGGTATACAGAAGATGACTGACGGAACAATTGCCCAACGTACCGAACTGGGTTGGATTATATCAGGTATCGCGAACAACTTATCTCCCAAACAACATACAATAGTCAGCATGGTAGTCGATATTCAAGATGATCACTTGCTCCCTAAATTCTGGGAAATTGAAGAAGTGCAAAAAATTCTACACAGAAACAACTTGGACAAATTTGGATGGAACTTACACTGTTCCTTTCCGTTCAAAGAGAATGCGTCCGACCTTGGGCTATTCCGTAAAAAAGCGATCGCCCGACTATTTCAATTCGAGAAAAAATTTCGCATCGACAGCAAATTAGCGTCGGAGTACAAGGGATTCATGAAAGAATACCTGCAATTAAAACATATGGTACCGGTGGCACGATTATGGGAAAATGCAAACACGGCGAAATATTACATTCCGTATCAAGCCGTCATCCGAGAAGATAAACCAATACGAGTCGTTTTCGACGCATCTTCGTCAACCAGTACTGGACTTTCGTTAAACGACGTTTTGCACACTGGCCTGAAAGTTCAACAAGATTTACAAGACATACTTCTGAGATGGAGAGTTCACCAAATAGCCATGACTGCCCTGCCGACATAGAAAAAATGTACCGACAAGTGAAATTATCCAAAGTTGACCAGCCGTATGATACAATTCTACGGAGACTCTATGAAGACGAACCCATTTCGGAATATCTATCAAGACTTCAGCATCGCCCCAAATGGCACGATCAGAAGGAGAATTTGGAGATTGGCGATATCGTGATCATTAAGCAGGACAAGGTCAACCATAACAACTGGCCTTTGGCAAAAATTACAGATACGCATACTGGTCAGGACGGCCTCGTGCGAATAATAATGGCGGAACCGGCAGACAATAAAGAAATCAAGAGATCCATCTCCAAGATATGCAAGGGTCATTCCATCATGACCCGCAGTCGAAGTAAGACGTGTACCACCTGCACGAATAAAACTGATAAATATGACGATGTTATTGTGTGTAGCCGTTGTGCCAATAATTATCACAATAAATGCGTGAATATCTCAATCGAAGAATACAATAATTTACGCCAAAATGATCTTTTAAACAAATGGTTGTGTGGTTCCTGCTGTGATAATCGAACGAGTCCTGGTATGTTAAAAAATTGTAAAGCCTCGAACATGAATACTGGTGAAGAACAGAATTCTGATTCGCATATTTCTGTGAATAACTTAAAGAAATTATTGCACGATACTGTCACCCAATTAACAACTGTATTCAAAGCTGAAATAGTGGTTTTAACAGAAATATTATTAGCTCAAAATAATAAAAGAAATTGACCAGTGAAGTTATTTACTTGAAGTCCCAGAAAAAGGATTGTGTTGAAATGAATACATTCCAGGCAGACGTCGACGAATTCGGCAACAATAAATCCGACCAGATTTTCAATATAAATACAGGTGTGGTACTCGATGAATGCGAAAAAGTAGTGAATGATAGTATTCCCGTACATGATGATAAACAAAATACGAACTCAACCAACACGAAAGTGTCTTCGGCTTGGAAAGATGTAATAAACAAGAAAAAGAACAAAAAATCTCTTGAGATTACTTCATCAATGATTGGCGAAGCAAAAGCCAAATCAGTCGATCATAATAAACCGCTAATTAAAAAAGATAATAAAGTAAGTAAACCAATAGTAGGAGTCTCTCAGTCGAAGGGCTTAACTAGTGCACCTAAAATATCTTGGCGGCATGTGCATTTATCCAGGTTGCATCCAGATACATCTATCGATGATATACAAAATTTTATTGGACCCACCATACCTAATACTGTATGTTCAAAACTTTCCTCTAAATATCCTGAAGTTTACTCTTCGTTTAAGTTGACTGTACCGGCGAATTACTACTCGAAGGTTTTGGAGCCTGAACTTTGGCCTGAGGGTGTATCGATAAATAAGTTTTTTTGGAAAGCGCCGCGAAATCAGAAGGTTACATAAATGGTTTCGTTGATTCTAGTGAACAAATTAAAAGTGTACCTAAGTTTTTTGGCGAAGTTAATGAAAATTTTACAGACAAAAACAAGAAAAAATCTATTGCAGTTGATAACACCAAAAAATTATGCCTTCTTCATTTGAATGCCCAGAGTTTGAAAAATAAGATGAGCAATATGGACGCTCTACTCACTGATCTCGATGCGGATATTGTGTGTATTTCCGAGAGTTGGCTACGCCCGGAGGAAACTGATTTCATCTCGTTTGGGGGTCTACATCATGCTACGTCTTACTGCAGAACGGGGACTTCTCATGGAGGAGTTTCAATATTTTGTAAGAATGTTAATTTTGTTACTTTAGTGGATATCAATAATGAATCCATTGAAATCGATTGCGAAGTTACAGGTATTTTCGTTAAGAGTTTTAATTTAATAATAATTGTGATTTATCGTAGCCCAAATGGCAGTTATGACATATTTTTGAATAATCTTGAAAAGATTTTATCTAAAATTGATTTACGTAAGAATATTTGTATATGTGGTGATTTCAATGTCAAGTTCAACACATCAAATTGTAATGTTAGCTCCTTGATTGAATTAATGAATAGTTTCGGTTTAAAGCAAAAGGTATTCTTCTCTACTCGAGGCACTAATTGCCTGGATAACGTGTTTGCTAATAGGGATGAGTGTGTTGTGGACTGTATAGGGTTGGATTTTACTGATCATGACGGACAATATGTGCGCCTGAGTTTTCAAGGGGCGGTGGATGATGATTTTACTTGTAACAAATTTAGACCACTCACTAGAAGGGGTTTTAACAGTTTCCATTGTGCTTTGAGCGAATTGAGTTGGGACTTTGTCGGGGATGAATCTAAGTCGGTGAATGAATGTTTCGAAATTTTTCAACAAAAAATTGTAGAAGCGTATGAAATATCTTTTCCAGAAGTTGAGTGTAGGGTCAGGAGTGGTGATCGGGGAATAAAGTGGTTCTCCAGTGAATTGAGAGCAATGAGAGAAAACTCCAATTGCTTAATAAAGTTCATAAATACGCCAAAACAGAAGAGAGTAAAAGAATGAAAAACATATTCAGAACTAAACACAATAAGGCCCTCAAAAAGGCCAGAATTGGTGCAAATGATAACATGATTAACAATTCTAAAAATCCAGTTAAAGAAAGCTGGAGAATTATTAACAGCTATAGAAAACCTAGTAATCCATTAAAAGGCTCTGATATCCATCCTGATTCATTCAGTGAACACTTTAGTTCTGTGGCGAATAATTTAGTTAACTCTTTATCTAAAAATAATATAGTGGATCCTATAAACCTCGTTTCTCATCGCTGCGATGTTTCTTTGAAATTTGAATTTAAGGAGGTGAGTCAGGTAGTTATTAGAGATATTGTTTCTGATTTGAAGCATGGTAAGTCGAAGGATATTTTCGGCCTATGTGTTACTCTCTTGAAGCGTAACATTGATATTATCATCCATCCTTTAACTATTTTGATTAACCGCTGTCTGAGGGAAGCTATTTTTCCTGAATGTTTGAAGGTCGCAAAGATCATACCAATATTTAAAAAAGGCGATGTTAATTCACCCGACAATTTTAGACCTATCTCTATTTTACCCACCCTATCGAAGGTGTTTGAGAAGGTTTTAGCCGTGCAAATAATCGAATATTTTGAGGGGAATAATTTGTTTAGCAGTAAACAATTTGGATTCAGAAGAGGGAAGGACACGGTTCAAGCCATTCTTAAATTTGTTAAAGATGCTCTTAGATGTTTTGACAGCGGTTCCCTGACACTGGCTCTGTTTTTCGATCTTTCGAAAGCGTTCGACTGCGTGGGACACTCCATTCTGCTGGGTAAGCTGGGATGCTACCACTTTAACGACCATAGTGTGACACTTATAAAATCTTACTTAAATGATCGCTATCAGGTGGTGCATTGGGATGGGAGGTGGTCACGGGGGTCTAGACTTTATTGTGGGGTGCCACAGGGTTCGATTCTCGGGCCGCTCCTCTTCCTGGTGTACATTAATGATTTTCCTGCATATTTGAACATGGCGGAAGTTACACTATTCGCTGACGACAGCACTGTTTGTGTGGAGGGTGGTGAGGCGACTTGCCTAGAATCCTGGAGTGAACTGGCGGAGTCGATTGCTGTACAATGGTTTAATTCAAATTTGTTGACTCTTAACATTAACAAAACAGAAAAGATGCTTTTTTCAAGCTGTGGTAACAGTGCGGGTACCCGTTGTGGTCCTGTTAGGTTTTTGGGTATATATTTACCTTGACCCAGCTCTTGGGTGGGGAGCTCATATTGATGAGCTGTCAAGTAAGCTCAGCAAGGGTATTTTTCTTCTTAGGGCTTTGTGCCAGGTCGTATCACAGAGAGTTCTTTTGTCGGTCTACCACGCGCTCATTCATTCTCATTTGAGATATGGAATTATTATATGGGGGCAAGGTACTGATCATTTAAAAATTTTTAAGTTGCAAAAACGTGCTTTGAGAATAGTGGCAGGTGTGGCATTCAGAACCGAATGTAAACATTTGTTTGTCAAACATAATATTCTTACTTTTCCATCTGTATATATACTTGACAGCCTAATTTATGCTCACAAAGAACAGAAGTACTGCTTACGTAGTGGTGATGTGCACAAATACGATTTAAGACATAATCAAGACATAAGACGTGAAAAATTTCGTCTGACTAAAACTCAAAATAGCCCACTTTTTCTGCCATTTCTAATGTTTGATAAGTTGCCTGTGGTTTATCGTAGACTGCCGTTGAAGAGATTTAAAAAGGTGATCCATGAGTGCCTTGTTAAAAGTGCATTTTATTCAGTCAAGGAGTTTTTAGATCTGAAGGAGATTGTATTGTGAAATTGTAAAGTTCTAATTTTTTTTGTAATTTAAATTATCCATGTAGGATTTGTGATGACTTGATTGACATGTGTAAACAACATATGATGTTAGTTGTATTAGCACGAAAAATAAATATCTAATCTAATATCTAAAGCTTCCAATTCACCAGCCGCCAGAATCAATCAAGCATAGAGACCGTTCTGAGTCCTCCGTCTCTTCTAATTTAACATCACTGCTGCTATGTACCCTTTTAATGTGTACCGGAATAAAACTGCAAACTATACCATGATTCTATTAGAACTAGGAATCTACGTTGAGCATTTAGGAGTGATTCATATAGACACCGGAACATTAGAAATAGACTTGAATTTTCGAAAACACAAAATGATTGAAGACCAGAAAAATGTGAATCGAACCGTGACTCAATTCGAAACACTGTGCCAAGAAAGGAAGCAGCAAATAGGTGGCATTCATTGTGCCGAATTCGTTCATCATCTTCAACAACAAGCCGCAGAAATTGTGTTACATATGGAAACCATAAATTGCACACAACACCAACGACGAAAAAGAGGATTGTTAGGGAAGTTCATGACGTCAGTATTTGGAGTAAACGATGAAGTATATCATGACATAGACGCATTTAATTGACATCACCAAGCATCAATCCAAATTACTGGTATCCACCGCCGCAGCGGTTGAACCATCTGAAAAACGAATCAGCAAAAAACTAGAAAACTTTCGCTTGAAATTCAACCAAGGCTTGAAATGATTGGAAGAGAATAATGGATGGTTCAAAACAACTGACTTAAACCGCATCAATGTCCAGTTGTTAATAAATTTTCAACTTACAGATAATTATCTGGAAGAAATTTCAAACAAATACTCTACCCTAAGCCGGGCGTATCATAATCATGGCCACCTTTATGATTTCGTATCACCGAACAAAGAGAAGATCATCATCAAGAATGTCACAACAAAGCTTTCAGTTTCTCTCAAAATACTAAGTCGTCCATGCCGAAGAATAGTCGTGCAGCGCGGACCTTCCGGAATAGAAATATTTGCATATCTGTTCATTGTTGGAAATAGTGAATACCAACTGATCAAAATAATGCCACTTCCGACGAAAGAAGCGAACGAAACGTTTTCCATCATTCGACCACAACCTTCATTTTCACTACAATGAACAAAAATATTTCGAGCTCAATGACATGCAATTCAAGCAAGCTGGCGTCATTGGTCCGCAAGAATATGCGATCTCTCCGTTGTTTATACGATATAGGTACGGCACCAAACTGTATCATCGACTATTTGTTCAACAGAACAGATGCACCGACCTGCCAATTATTACGACTCACAATCCACTTTATGCGATGGATCAAACCGCAGCAAAAGAATACATGGCTTTTCATTGTCAACGAGCCAATCAGAGCTGCGATTATTTGCAACAACCAGAGTGAGGAAGTGATATTGAATGGTGCCGGAATAATATACATTTCATCTTTCTGTTCGATACAAACTAGAGGAAGTACTCTACTCTCCCGCACGGATGATGAAATCACAGTCTCCAGCACATATTTCAAACAAAGTCATGCGAATCTACTTTCAAGTGATATAATGAACTACAGTCAACAGAATTCGCACCCGAACCTGGGTCAAGAGAAGATATATTGTTCCGTCAACTAGTCGAGAATGCCAGGGAAATGGACGATCAAATTTCGACGAAGCGTTATGGTTAGATAGTGGGTGCTTCGTTATTTTTCGTCGTAATTTTGTGATACCTGCGATACAAAAGTCGGAATTTTAGTATACCACATCGCAATCATCGAAAAGAAAAGTCAACAACTTCCGATGAATTCGTCTTGCGGTCTGTCGCTTCACCAACCCCTCGTCGTGGGAAATGAACTCATCAAGGGCCTCCCCCTAATATGTTCACCATTTGAACAGAGTTTAAATTCAAAGTGAAAAGTTCGTTGTACAGTTTGATCGGACCATCGGGAAAGCCAAATACTTCGCACGGAAACTCAGCGCTTTCATAATTTTCCGGCCGTACGTTGACCGGTCTTGACATCCTGCCGTGAACCCCACTTTGAACATTGGTAGTTGACATGTATAGTATATAAGTAGTTGTTAGCAAAAATAAACAGTTCAATTATTTCCACAAGTTCGACCAGTTTATTGTCTCCGTTACGTACTGCCCGTACCTAACAACTACTTGAACACAAGTTTCAATTTATCACCGAATTGAGCACAAGTTTCAATTTATCACCAAATTGAGCACAAGTTTCAATTCATCATCAGACAAAAAAGTGAAGTTGCACTAAACTACACTTTCTTTGCACACTCAAACTAACAGAACAAAAGATTTCATTCCCCAATAGCAGAGACTTCCGGAAAGCAGCCAGGTCTGGGTCGGCGGAGGTGGCAATCTGAATATCATGTTAGGAAACCGCGAAACCGAAGGCGCTAGCGTATTGGGATCGATTTGAAGTAGGCGGGAAAGCGGATCGGCCATATTATTCTTCCATTCGACATATACGACATCATAGAGAAAACCATGAAGACGTAACATCCATCTCTCCAACCTTGCACACGGCTTCGATCGCTCAGAGAAGATCAGCTCCAGTGGCTTGTGATCCGCCACCAGAATGAATGCTTCAGACGTTCCAGCACCGCCTCCAGCCTCGTCTCATGCTCCTTCCCATCGGAAGCGATGACCAGAATATCGTCGAGGTAATTAAAAACACTTGGGAGGCCAGCTAAGATCCGTTGGAACTGCTCCGGCGCGCACTTCAACCCGAACTTCAGTGGTTTGTAACGAAATTGCCCAAATGAGTACCAAACGTTGCGATGTCTCTGGAGTCTTCCGCCAGTTCAATTTGGTCAATTTGGAGAAAATGCGGGCGCCCACCAGCTCTGGAGCCAGATCCTCAATTACAGGAATCGGATACTTGTCATTCTTAACTGCCTCGTTAGCTCGTTTCATATCTATGCAAATCCTTATTGATTTGTCGGATTTCGGAACTAGTACGACTGGAGAAAGCCAGTCGGAAGGCCCGTGAACCGGGTCAATTACATTCGTCGCCAACATCGATTGCAGCTGACTCGCTACCTCTCGCGGATAGTGGAAGGGTATCCTGCGGAGAGGTTGCCGCACGGGATTAATTGATTTATCGATAGCTATAGACAACTAAAAATTGCGGAGCTTACCCAGGGTAGGTGCGTTCACTTGCTGATAAAGCACCGTAACAGAATAATGCCCAACACGTAAGAGGTCGAGAGACTTCGCATCTTGACTGCCCAGCAACGATTGCATCGGCTCCTGCATGATAAGGACCTTCGCCACCACTTTCTTGCCGCCACATTCGATTGCGACTCTCACCGTACTCCGAATCTTGTAACGAACTGTGCCGGAACCATCTGACATAAATAATCTGGGAGACGAAATATAATCGAAATCATGAACACCCGCGTCGCGTAGACGGATCCACGTGGCGTAAGAAATTATGGAAAACAGTGATCCAGAGTCAATATACATCTCAAAATCGACGCCGCCGAAACGACACAAAACTTCTTCCTCACGGTAGCGCAAACTCGATGTGAACCACACTACATTAAAAAAGCGGTCCTCTTCAAAAACATCCTCGAAAACTAACCACACATTCGATTGTCCACGACCAGAACCGTTCTGAGACCAACTACGTTGTTCACTCCGTATAACAAAACTCTATAGAACCTGTATCGGAACTATGTTGATTTCTATAGTCCGATAAAGGTACAGTAGAACGCCGATTATCCGAACGCCGATTAACCGAATCGCCAATTATCCAAATCGGTCCTAAGCTTAATATAAAAAATTAAAACCAAGTACTTAATGATATTTAATGTATATACAACCTCTATTATTGTTGTGAAGTTTTACACTTTGTATTTTTGATAAGGCCTGATGGGGTTGCAACTTTATCTGATCGAGATGTTCAAGTGAGCGTTATTGTAGAACTGTGTTTGTTAAACTTAATGAAGATTATTCTATGTGTGACAGTTCGTTTTTTTTTATTACTAGTCTATGTCCGATTATCCGAATTTTCGATTATCCGAATTGACCCCGGTCCCAATTAATACGGATAATCGGCGTTCTACTGTATATTTATTTTTATTTGGTACAGCGACGATTCGGGTTTTAATATATTCTGGATATAGTTTGTACAAAGATGATACTTATAGATTCGACACCGCTGCGATAAAGTTTGGCTGTAGAAAGGATAAAGTCCAATTTATCGAATCGATATATCTTTACTAAAAGAAATGACTAATCACCACAATAATGGTTGTAAAATACTGAATTAAAACAGAAATTAGTTTCGTTCATTTTCATTGGCGGTGTTTTTCATCTACGCCCATTTTGGACCCATATTTGTTTATGACATATGCTCCTTTTCCTTTTCCTCATTGAAAGGCAAGGACGGGATTCGAAACTAATATCTCAGATTGATACGAAATGTCGAAAATTAAAAACGAACCGTGTCGGCGTTGGGCAGATATACGACCTAATATCGAAAGAGTGATAGATAATTGTAATAGTAAAAGCTCTCAAGAAAGTGAAAGAAAATATTTACATGCAAGACAAATTATCCAAAGCTTCAGGAATGTTTTCCAAAACCAATAGAGAAGTGTACCAATCGTTTCATTTTTTTTATTAGAAATTTCGAAAATCAAATTTCTACAATTTTGCCAAGAAAAGAAAAATATGTCAATTAAATATTATATCTTTTTTTCTTTGCGCTATACGAATCCGGTTGATAACATGTAAGTGATACATGTACTCGTTCATTGCTTCGATTTGGGTCCTCTTAGCATTAACTTTCATCACTTCTGTAAAAAAAAAAATTTGACTTGTTTTGTTGGAACTGTTTGAAATTATTGACATTTTGAATAAAATGCTGAAAAACAAGGATTTCTAAACTATTAAAACAAATATAGATACTTACCGGACCCTTTTTCACCCAACTTGTGGGCAACACACAGGTTTCGCCGGTTTTTGAAAATTGATAAACGCAAATACATTTTTAAGTTCACGAAGAAATCAAACACCATTGAAGTCTCATATGTAAATGTGATGCACGCGTTTCTTTTGTTGAATGCGAACGTTAATATAGATCTGGTAAAGACAATCTTTACTAAT
>JAIFOV010000332.1:0-17545 GCA_020654155.1 Novius pumilus
AAAAACATTAGAAATAGAAGAGTTATTCTGGGGAAACCTTTCGGTGAAGCATTTTTTTTATCTTGCTGACTTTTATGTTGTTGCTGCTGCTGCTTATTTTGATTTTTCTACCGAATATTCCAATTAGTAAAAATTAGTGTTGCGCCAATATTACCTTTTTCGACGACATATTCTATAAAATTTTTTGATATGTTCTTCAAAGTTCTTGCTGCGAAGGCGAAATCGTCAATCAAGAAGGCAGTCGAATTTTGATAAAACTCAAAAAGTCGATTTGATTGTTGTGTTGGCAGAGAGCTTCGATAAAACCATAGATAAAATAATATATCAGATGCCAAACTTAGTACTACTAATATTCTGTGAACGTGTGCGACTTTTGCGCACCCCGGAGGGTATTGTGAACTAATAACGAACGAGCCGATAATATAGTTTCCTATTTATCGACCTCCTTGCTGATGGTGGCGCCACCCCCGGCAGTAGTCTTAATCATTCAAGAATGTTCATTAACCCCGGGGAAATAACTACATTTAAAACATTTTTTCATGAATTCAAATATTTATTCATAACGTCAAAGATTTACATATATACCTTTACATGTTCATATAGCTGATCGATCTGCTGAAATGAAGTCCTTGACATTCTGTAGAGTTCTGAAACAAAAACCAAAATCAATATTTGTTTTTCGAAAGAAAATTGTAGGGCAAAATCAAAACAATTGATACCAACAAAATCAATGTTTTTCTGATAAAGAAGAAGAAGATTATCGTTAAGTCAAATGGGATGGAAACAAATCAGACATAAAGTTTTGATATTTGATAAACACAATAAGTTTTGAACGAAGAAAAACGATTCATCTCACGTAACTTTGGAACATATTTTCGTCGTCCCCTTAAATCCGGTCCTGGCAAGTTTTAAAGGTGTGTGAGCGCCAAAGTGAAATCTTATTTCTTATTGGTGCGAAATCAGCTGTTTATGTCAATCCGTTATATTTAGGTAACCTGCGCACTAAAAATCCTATACGAATTTTGCGTGGGAGTGACGCTTCTTGTTCAGTATGTATATATTCTTTGTTTAAACGGAGACAGACGAGACAGTATAAAAAATCTTTCTCTCTCCTTCTCTCTTTGTCTACTCTTATGGGATTAGTTCCAAATACAGCCCGGGGTGCGCTGAAACTCACCAACGTCATCGGCAATGGAGTAGGGTGTCTGATATATTATTTTATCTATTGATTGCGGTAGTGCCAACAAAAAATGATTTCTTACGTTTTTTAATAGGCACAGAAAAAATAAAAGTGATTAGTAGTAGGTATTAGGAAGAAAAAGAGTTTTGGTAAATGACATTACTTATTCCCACTTTGTCCTCTTTCGTTATGAAAATGCCGTTACGGAAAAATCCGAAGCGTTAGAATGTACGATACAATCTTTGTACATTCGTTCGTAGACCTATGCAATTTCAGCAGACCCGACAACAGTGTTACGAAACATGTTGATGACAAGGGGCGCCTCTAGCGAGTGAGTATATACACATAACTTGCTTGCTTCTTAGTAGAGGAAGAGGTCCCCAGTCTCCCCAGTAGTCCATAAGAGATGTCCTTTCATACGTGTTGCAAATTAACTTCGCTATGGAAAATCAAACAGATGTACAGTGAATAAAATGAATTTGAAATATTTAAAATCATGGATTTAATCTTGCGCATTTAATGAGTGTTTCGAATGGAAATGGCGGGCGAAGTGAGTTTGAAGAAAAGGGGCAAATTGCATAGAGAAGAGTCAAGTAAATCCGAGAATGGTTACGAACGTCAAACGGCCAGTACTAGTTGTAGCGAGGATAAAACTAGAAGTGGAGTACGAGTCTACAAAATTGTTGTTTTAGGAGATGGAGGTGTTGGGAAATCAGGTATGCAATAAAATGTAGAAAGCTGAAACAACACTTTTTACTTTTCAGCTGTAACACTCCAGTTTGTCAGCCACAGTTTTTTGGATTACCACGATCCTACGATAGGTTTGTCTTTATTTTAATCTTTCACCTGGTAATGTATTTCGAATTTTTGTAATGTTGACTCAATTATTACTTTGCAATGCAGGAGTTTTGTTTCTAATTCCATTTCAAAATCATTTTTCGCAACAAGAATGAATATTTCTCAAACACAAGTTGAAAAGTTTGTGATACTTTCTCAATTGATTCAATAAAATTCAGTATTTTTGTCACATAATGGATGGCAACAAATTTCTTAAAATCTATCACTCCTACAAATTCCATTTTCAATAATGAAATATATCAAATTCCTAGAAATCATATTTGGATTGCATCAGCAGGAATGAAGAAAATTTGGGAAAGTTATGAAATTATTTTCCATGATTTGCAAATTCTCAAAAACATTTCCACTTTGAAATAATTGAAAGTTGAGTGAAGTAACTTTAGTAAAATTTTTCTCAACTCAAAATTAAAAATGTTTGTAATCATATCATAAAAACAATACAATATTCAAGTGACAGGTTGACAACTAGAAATTAATATTTTTTCAGAGGATTCATATCAACAACAAGCAGTTATAGATGGAGAACCTGCATTGCTTGACATCCTGGACACAGCGGGACAGGTTGAATTCACAGCAATGAGGGACCAATATATGCGATGTGGAGAAGGATTTCTTATTTGTTACAGTGTAACTGATAGACATAGTTTTCAAGAAGCTCTAGAATATCGCAAACTAATACAAAAAGTTCGCGCGACTGAAGACACGCCCCTCGTCCTAGTAGGAAATAAATTCGATCTCCAAATGCAAAGAAAAGTGACGACTGAAGAAGGCAAATCCTTGGCTCGCCAATTTGGTTGCCCTTTTTACGAAACCTCGGCAGCATTTCGAACCTATGTGGACGACGCCTTTCACACGCTCGTCAGGGAAATCAGGGCTAGGGAACGACAAAAGTATGGTTCGGTGTGTAGCAATGAGCGGAAATCAAACAAGCAGCACAGTAAGTGGTGGCGTTTGAGAAGTATATTCGCGTTAGTTTTTAAAAGGAAACGAAATAACAGTTATGGTAGTCCTTAAACTGTGAATGCCCTTCCAATTATTTGTTATATTGTGTGCTTTACTTTGCAATAATTTTCATCTTCTTCAACGTTGAACTTGAAGGAATCAATTCAAGAAGTCCTAAAGTTTTCAATGATAGTACAAAATATTTATATTCGTTGTTAAAATTGCACATTTTTGAGAGTAATAATAACCTTTAACACTTGTTCGTAATTTATTTCATTTGATATATTTAAGGAGAAACAAAATTATTTTGCTTTAAAATGTATTCGTTTAATATGGAATTTTACAATATTCTTTTTCCTTCTCAGTTTGTTCCATGACGACTACATGTCATTAATAACACCACATTTTATCAAATGAAGCAACAGTATTTGATGCATTTTTGATATAATATCAGACATATATTTTTATAAGAAATACCATAAAAGTTAAAGGTTATTGTTTCATAGCCAACTATCAACTTGAATATGTATAATCATTTGATGTTGCAGTTTGCCACAATCATTCTTTCGACGTTGTTATTTATTTTCATCCAACTGGTCCTTTTTCCAAACGACATAATTTTCTCTTTTAACAAGTGTAGCAAAAAGTCTCTGATCTCTGGTTGGGTTGCATTTCTCAAAAAATAAATATAGACATTTATTGGCCTAGAGGACAACTTCGGAATAATTATTATGATAGTAGTCAAAGAGCAGTAGAAGTTTATCCAAGACCTACGTTAGAAAGAGAAAACCACTATCAGAAATTTTTTTGGCGCATCCGTTTCTTGTGCGTGGTGCATATAAGCGAGCTCAGTTTTAAATGATGATGTAAATGAGCATTATTGAGCAAAACATAGAATATAGTCATTCAGAAATGTTAATTGAACAGCAATAATGCTTTGCGTAGCACAACAATATTTGATTAACGATGGTTAAATTTGTCGTTACATTCGATGGACAATCTCATAGATATAGCATATCTGTGATCTAAGATTTCCCAGAATTTGGTTAATGATCGAGAAACTTAATAAATGAAATTAAATCTTATCTGCTCGTATATTTTACTTCGTTCCGTCTAAGTTTCTTTATATTGAGGAAATGAATTCATCGACGACGAATTTTTCTTTCCTTCAAATCAACAGCCACAAGGTGGATTAGAAGTAAAGATGCGTCAAGTTGATTCTCCAGCCCGGGTACATTTCCAGTCGACAAGAATTGCAATTGTTCTAACTCGAATATTCGATTGAAGAGCTTCAATCGCTTTTTAGGGAAGCTGCTTACGGTTTCTTTTCCCGACCAGCGGGCGTGTCTTCATAGGGCACCGCGTCCGTAATCAAAGCTTTGCCGAGCAAATCGTTCACGGCAGCTGGTACTAGTCTAAAAATATCTCAATTTATTCGAGTCCTATTTATTTTTTGGATACTTGCAATTTAAATACGATGCTTATGAGGAAATGTCCTGGAATGATTACCGTGCTTTCCTCTCTTCTAATACCGCTTACTACTCGATCCGCCACCTGCGTTGTCCTCAGCGTGGAAAACAATCGGGTTTTCACATGTCCAAACATCCCTGTCGCTTGAATGAAGTATGGGCAAACACAAGTGGTTTTGATGCCGGTGTAGCCCTGAGCTTGGATTTCAGCACGTAGAGCCTCGTCAAAACCGACAGCACCGAATTTGGAGGCACAATAATCCACCAACTTACTGACACCATTATAGCCAGCCAAAGAAGCTATACTTACAATGTGACCTTTGTTGCGTGCCATCATAGATGGCAAGAACGCTTTGACCGCCTACAAAAGGTTTAAAATTGACCATTTGAGAGGATGAAGCCCGAAGTTAATTTACCCAAAAGTGTGCTATGACGTTCACATCCATGGTACGTCTTATTAGATGGTCAGGTGTGTCAAGTAAATAGCCTCCAGACAAGTATCCCGCATTGTTGATTAGAATGTCGATCTGCAACATGAAAAAAGGGACAATTTCAACCTAAAACTGCTTCTGCTACTATCAAAACTTCTTCCTTTAAACATTCGGTCTAGACTTTATAGTATTTACAATTTTACCAATTATATTTCAAAAATACATTATTTTTGGTAAAATCCTTTTAGTCCTAAATCAATGTGAGAATCAAAATTCTTAAACTAACATTAAAACATTTGAAGAAAACCAAACAAAAATTGAAAATACATTTTCAAAACATGCAGCTAGTACTTTCTATATCAAATTTTTCCTGAATAAATTCACCCAATTATTTTTATAAAATTAGCATTTTCCTTTGGATGCTTTCATCTGGGTAATATGGGTGTTTCTTCAAATTTTTATACATTTATTTATTTTTCTGAGTTTACTTTTAAAATTTCAAATTGCACTACCACTTTACTTTCTTAGTATATGTAGTTTTGCTAAATATGTTTTTACAAATTTCTCGTTTTATCATTTACATTGGCGATACAAAAAACAAAAAACAGCGGGTGTCTTTTTCATGACCGGTATGAAATTTCTAATACGACAGTCTATTTTTATCATATAACGTTCAGTTTCACAAATATTGAATGTGAAGATGTATCGACATTTTCCAAAAAAAAAAAACTTAAATGTTCGCAGAACATCATTTACTACGAAACAAAATCAAAGTAACGATAACAAATATGCAGGTTATATCACAGAATATACTGTTAGCAAAGAATATATACAGTATGTATATATTCTTTGCTGTTAGCTCACAGAGTATGTCGATCTGTGAGTTTACATATTGAAACGCTCCGTGGTTTCTGGATAGTGATGATCTCAGCCATCTCGTCCAGAAGTTAGTCACTCACATAGAACTCCGAAACAAGTAGCTACTGCCTTTGCAGCTACTCAATCCCGGAAATTCCGAAAGTGAATAACTTTCGAACGCACCCAGGTTCTTTAATAATTAATTTTGGCTTTGAAATGTGATCGTCTAGAAAATTACCTACGTTGTGTTTGTTCTGATACCTTTTTCCGCAAGTTAGGGAGGAAGATCAGGGATCGGAGATAATAAAAGGTCTTACTGGCCCCCAGGCGGACCTTTTATTCATTACGTTGAAATGACAGATGCCTGGCTAAAACTAACATGGCCGACGCTGATAAACATTATAAAGATTTGTTAAAGTTGATGAGGCTCATGTGTACAGAGGGTTTCCGTTTTTTTTTATTGTCAAGCTACATTTAAGCGACAAGTGTAAGAAGTGCTCGAACAGGTTTGAACATAAGGTTGGCTGTGAGCATAAATAAGTGTAAAGTTGATAATATTGCGCAAGCATTCGTTAGCTGTTTTAATGTGCAGAGCTATGTGTAAAGTTCGGTGAAAGTTGTGTGACTGTGCAAACGTTGTGCAATCTTTCACTTAGTTGTTGAGTTCGGAACGACAAACTGTTGTGTCTTAATTCCGGTATGGTGTTGATAAAATCATGGATTGGTGAGTGATTTGATTTGGATTTAGATTTGTTCAATCAATAATTTCATTTCAGTTGTATCAAAGAGTTTTGATAAAGTGTCCCGATGCCAGAAAGTCATGCGCGCTCCGAAAACTGCTAGCTCGACCAAGCATGCATCAAAGTTATCAGCTGTCGAAACGTTGAATTTTGAGAGCGGAATTTTGCCAAGCATTGACCGGACGCAGGTATCCGAAAGAGGGCGCTCGCAAAGGGGCCGATTCATCGGAACAAAGACCAATGCGCAAGAGCTACCTAACTGGTCGACGGTCGGGTGAGGGTGGCGAGAGAGATAGCGAGAGGGGACGCGTCCCGACCGACGCCATTTTGAGAAGGGGAAAGCTCGATGCTTTCGGCGAAAGACTGGTTTTTAACGGTGGACTTTGGGAACAATGTTGGCCTGATCGTGGCGATCCCTCGTTGGGTTCCCGGTTACTGGACTCTGCTCCTCCTCCTCCCGGGAGGTTTTCACCTGCGGTGCATTTTCGCCGTGTTTCAAATGCTTACGACAGCGGCCAACGCAATTTACTGTAATGTTTCGCGTAGCGTTTTGTGCAAATTCCAAGACATACCAACACCAATGGGAAATGCACTGATACGCGGCGTAATTCAGGTGATCGCGTCGCGGACATAGTTTTGCATCAAATAACTTAACTAAATCATGAAATAACTTAACTAAAGCATGAAATAGACAAAGGACGCGAAGCGGATGACGCGGTGTCGTGCTATTTAACAAGCGTACAAACTACATACCAAACCAAGTCAATAGGAAAACGAAGCTGGTTCCTCAGAAAGGAGGAGAAAGCACAAAACCCACACACAAAAGCACCAAAAAGCCCAAAAGCCCGCACAAACAAAGACGCAGATTACACGCAAGAAACTCCACAACCGCACACTTCCGTGATTGAACCGTGAGTGACCAAAATGGCTGAGGGCGGTAAGAAAGAACGCGCGCCTGCGTCGCTTGATGAAAAGCCCGCTTACAGCTACCTTTGTAGTCGGTTCAGGGTGAGCTTCGGTCTCCCTCCACTAGGTGTGATACATCTCAATATATTGTAGGAACTATGCATCCGCGATTCAATCGGAAAACATAGTTCACTACTTGCGTTTCGTCCCGGGCACACGTACTAAGGACTCATCAGTATGGCTGATGTACGTGTGCCCTGCCATATACGCTGGGGAAGAGAGCCCCCGGGATGGACTGGAGCAGGAGACCTTATAAGCCACGACGGAATGGCGTATAACGAGATCGTTACTCGCTCGCGCCCCATCCGCCGACCGGTGGCCAAGGTCCCCACACCACTCCCCCCCAAGTGATGGACGTCGGATGGAAGGATGGGACGACAGGATATGTGTGAATCCCCAGTGATCGGCGGCACAGCCGGGTGATGTCCACCTGCGCAGAGCTGTGCCACGGTGCCGTTCGGCTGGGTGATCTGCACCTCGGTGAAGCCGGTGAGCACCGCATGCTGTGACCGATTGAGGATCACGTCGGGGTCACCAATTGTAGGAACTATGCATCCGCGATTCAATCGGAAAACATAGTTCACTACTTGCGTTTCGTCCCGGGCACACGTACTAAGGACTCATCAGTATGGCTGATGTACGTGTGCCCTGCCATATACGCTGGGGAAGAGAGCCCCCGGGATGGACTGGAGCAGGAGACCTTATAAGCCACGACGGAATGGCGTATAACGAGATCGTTACTCGCTCGCGCCCCATCCGCCGACCGGTGGCCAAGGTCCCCACAATATAAAACATATCCTACTCTATACGAGGATCCCGACGGTGAGCTTTTACGCCCCCTTCGGGCATTATTTTAAACTAACCAGGTAGGAGAGAGGGAGAGAGAGATCTCGTATGATCGGTAGAAAATCTTTCGCGATTCGCCCTTATCCCTTTGTTTTT
Organism: Novius pumilus; assembly: GCA_020654155.1. Taxonomy (NCBI): domain Eukaryota; kingdom Metazoa; phylum Arthropoda; class Insecta; order Coleoptera; family Coccinellidae; genus Novius; species Novius pumilus. The sequence goes on from JAIFOV010000332.1 coordinate 8,387, forward strand.
TATCACCGTCAGATGACGCATGCAGAGATAACTTTTAATTATCTAATGATTTTTTTAAGTTTCATCACGGTGCGGCCATCTCAAGAGATTTTATCGCGCTCCCAATTTTTTAAACACGCAAAAACGAGCACTATTTATCAATTTTTCAATTTTCTTCGGATTGACATTTTTGGAATAGAATTCGGTGTCGCATCTTTTGGAGGATTTTTCGTGAAAGTTTCATCACGGTGCGGCCACCTCAAGAGATTTTATCGCGCTCCCAATTTTCTAAAACACGCAAAAACGCGCACTTTTTATCAATTTTTCAATTTTCTTCGGATTGACTTTTTTGGCATAGAATTCGGTGTCGCATCTATGAGAGGAATTTTCGTGAAAGTTTCATCACGGTGCGGCCACCTCAAGAGATTTTATCGCGCTCCCAATTTTCTAAAACACGCAAAAACGCGCACTTTTTATCAATTTTTCAATTTTCTTCGGATTGACTTTTTTGGCATAGAATTCGGTGTCGCATCTATGAGAGGAATTTTCGTGAAAGTTTCATCACGGTGCGGCCACCTCAAGAGATTTTATCGCGCTCCCAATTTTCTAAAACACGCAAAAACGCGCACTTTTATCAATTTTTCAATTTTCTTCGGATTGACTTTTTTGGCATAGAATTCGGTGTCGCATCTATGAGAGGAATTTTCGTGAAAGTTTCATCACGGTGCGGCCATCCTAAGAGATTTTATCGCGCTCCCAATTTTCTAAAACACGCAAAAACGCGCACTTTTTATCAATTTTTCAATTTTCTTCGGATTGACTTTTTTGGCATAGAATTCGGTGTCGCATCTATGAGATGAATTTTCGTGAAAGTTTCATCACGGTGCGGCCACCCTAAGAGATTTTATCGCGCTCCAAATTTTCTAAAACACGCAAAAACGCGCACTTTTTATCAATTCTTCAATTTTCTTCGGATTGACTTTTTTGGCATAGAATTCGGTGTCGCATCTATGAGAGGAATTTTCGTGAAAGTTTCATCACGGTGCGGCCACCCTAAGAGATTTTATCGCGCTCCCAATTTTCTAAAACACGCAAAAACGCGCACTTTTTATCAATTTTTCAATTTTCTTCGGATTGACTTTTTTGGCATAGAATTCGGTGTCGCATCTATGAGAGAAATTTTCGTGAAAGTTTCATCACGGTGCGGCCACCCTAAGAGATTTTATCGCGCTCCCAATTTTCTAAAACACGCAAAAACGCGCACTTTTTATCAATTCTTCAATTTTCTTCGGATTGACTTTTTTGGCATAGAATTCGGTGTCGCATCTATGAGAGGAATTTTCGTGAAAGTTTCATCACGGTGCGGCTACCCTAAGAGATTTTATCACGCTCCCAATTTTCTAAAACACGCAAAAACGCGCACTTTTTATCAATTTTTCAATTTTCTTCGGATTGACTTTTTTGGCATAGAATTCGGTGTCGCATCTATGAGAGGAATTTTCGTGAAAGTTTCATCACGGTGCGGCCACCTCTAGAGATTTTATCGCGCTCCCAATTTTCTAAAACACGCAAAAACGCGCACTTTTTATCAATTCTTCAATTTTCTTCGGATTGACTTTTTTGGCATAGAATTCGGTGTCGCATCTATGAGAGAAATTTTCGTGAAAGTTTCATCACGGTGCGGTTCCCCTTAGAGATTTTATCACGCTCCCAATTTTCTAAAACACGCAAAAACGCGCACTTTTTATCAATTTTTCAATTTTCTTCGGATTGACTTTTTTGGCATAGAATTCGGTGTCGCATCTATGAGATGAATTTTCGTGAAAGTTTCATCACGGTGCGGCCACCCTAAGAGATTTTATCGCGCTCCAAATTTTCTAAAACACGCAAAAACGCGCACTTTTTATCAATTTTTCAATTTTCTTCGGATTGACTTTTTTGGCATAGAATTCGGTGTCGCATCTATGAGAGGAATTTTCGTGAAAGTTTCATCACGGTGCGGCCACCTCAAGAGATTTTATCGCGCTCCCAATTTTCTAAAACACGCAAAAACGCGCACTTTTTATCAATTTTTCAATTTTCTTCGGATTGACTTTTTTGGCATAGAATTCGGTGTCGCATCTATGAGAGGAATTTTCGTGAAAGTTTCATCACGGTGCGGCCACCCTAAGAGATTTTATCGCGCTCCCAATTTTCTAAAACACGCAAAAACGCGCACTTTTTATCAATTTTTCAATTTTCTTCGGATTGACTTTTTTGGCATAGAATTCGGTGTCGCATCTATGAGAGGAATTTTCGTGAAAGTTTCATCACGGTGCGGCCACCCTAAGAGATTTTATCGCGCTCCCAATTTTCTAAAACACGCAAAAAGGCGCACTTTTTATCAATTTTTCAATTTTCTTCGGATTGACTTTTTTGGCATAGAATTCGGTGTCGCATCTATGAGAGGAATTTTCGTGAAAGTTTCATCACGGTGCGGCCACCCTAAGAGATTTTATCGCGCTCCCAATTTTCTAAAACACGCAAAAACGCGCACTTTTATCAATTTTTCAATTTTCTTCGGATTGACTTTTTTGGCATAGAATTCGGTGTCGCATCTATGAGAGGAATTTTCGTGAAAGTTTCATCACGGTGCGGCCACCCTAAGAGATTTTATCGCGCTCCCAATTTTCTAAAACACGCAAAAACGCGCACTTTTTATCAATTTTTCAATTTTCTTCGGATTGACTTTTTTGGCATAGAATTCGGTGTCGCATCTATGAGAGGAATTTTCGTGAAAGTTTCATCACGGTGCGGCCACCCTAAGAGATTTTATCGCGCTCCCAATTTTCTAAAACACGCAAAAACGCGCACTTTTTATCAATTTTTCAATTTTCTTCGGATTGACTTTTTTGGCATAGAATTCGGTGTCGCATCTATGAGAGGAATTTTCGTGAAAGTTTCATCACGGTGTGGCTACCCTAAGAGATTTTATCGCGCTCCCAATTTTCTAAAACACGCAAAAACGCGCACTTTTTATCAATTTCTCAATTTTCTTCGGATTGACTTTTTTGGCATAGAATTCGGTGTCGCATCTATGAGCGGAATTTTCGTGAAAGTTTCATCATGGTGCGGCCATCATAAGAGATTTTATCGCGCTCCAAATTTTCTAAAGCACGCAAAAACGCGCACTTTTTATCAATTTTTCAATTTTCTTCGGATTGACTTTTTTGGCATAGAATTCGGTGTCGCATCTATGAGAGGAATTTTCGTGAAAGTTTCATCACGGTGCGGCCACCCTAAGAGATTTTATCGCGCTCCAAATTTTCTAAAACACGCAAAAACGCGCACTTTTTATCAATTTTTCAATTTTCTTCGGATTGACTTTTTTGGCATAGAATTCGGTGTCGCATCTATGAGAGGAATTTTCGTGAAAGTTTCATCACGGTGCGGCCACCCTAAGAGATTTTATCGCGCTCCCAATTTTCTAAATCACGCAAAAACGCGCACTTTTTATCAATTTTTCAATTTTCTTCGGATTGACTTTTTTGGCATAGAATTCGGTGTCGCATCTATGAGAGGAATTTTCGTGAAAGTTTCATCACGGTGCGGCCACCCTAAGAGATTTTATAGCGCTCCCAATTTTCTAAAACACGCAAAAACGCGCACTTTTTATCAATTTTTCAATTTTCTTCGGATTGACTTTTTTGGCATAGAATTCGGTGTCGCATCTATGAGAGGAATTTTCGTGAAAGTTTCATCACGGTGCGGCCACCCTAAGAGATTTTATCGCGCTCCCAATTTTCTAAATCACGCAAAAACGCGCACTTTTTATCAATTTTTCAATTTTCTTCGGATTGACTTTTTTGGCATAGAATTCAGTGTCGCATCTATGAGAGGAATTTTCGTGAAAGTTTCATCACGGTGCGGCCACCCTAAGAGATTTTATCGCGCTCCCAATTTTCTAAAACACGCAAAAACGCGCATTTTTTATCAATTTTTCAATTTTCTTCGGATTGACTTTTTTGGCAAAGAATTCGGTGTCGCATCTATGAGAGGAATTTTCGTGAAAGTTTCATCACGGTGCGGCCACCCTAAGAGATTTTATCGCGCTCCCAATTTTCTAAAACACGCAAAAAGGCGCACTTTTTATCAATTTTTCAATTTTCTTCGGATTGACTTTTTTGGCTTAGAATTCGGTGTCGAATCTATGAGAGGAATTTTCGTGAAAGTTTCATCACGGTGCGGCCACCCTAAGAGATTTTATCGCGCTCCCAATTTTCTAAAACACGCAAAAACGCGCACTTTTTATCAATTTTTCAATTTTCTTCGGATTGACTTTTTTGGCATAGAATTCGGTGTCGCATCTATGAGAGGAATTTTCGTGAAAGTTTCATCACGGTGCGGCCACCCTAAGAGATTTTATCGCGCTCCAAATTTTCTAAAACACGCAAAAACGCGCACTTTTTATCAATTTTTCAATTTTCTTCGGATTGACTTTTTTGGCATAGAATTCGGTTTCGCATCTATGAGAGGAATTTTCGTGAAAGTTTCATCACGGTGCGGCCACCCTAAGAGATTTTATCGCGCTCCCAATTTTCTAAAACACGCAAAAACGCGCATTTTTTATCAATTTTTCAATTTTCTTCGGATTGACTTTTTTGGCAAAGAATTCGGTGTCGCATCTATGAGAGGAATTTTCGTGAAAGTTTCATCATGGTGCGGCCACCCTAAGAGATTTTATCGCGCTCCCAATTTTCTAAAACACGCAAAAACGCGCACTTTTTATCAATTCTTCAATTTTCTTCGGATTGACTTTTTTGGCATAGAATTCGGTGTCAAATCTATGAGACGAATTTTCGTGAAAGTTTCATCACTGTGCGGCCACCCTAAGAGATTTTATCGCGCTCCCAATTTTCTAAATCACGCAAAAACGCGCACTTTTTATCAATTTTTCAATTTTCTTCGGATTGACTTTTTTGGCATAGAATTCGGTGTCGCATCTATGAGAGGAATTTTCGTGAAAGTTTCATCACTGTGCGGCCACCCTAAGAGATTTTATCGCGCTCCCAATTTTCTAAAACACGCAAAAACGCGCATTTTTTATCAATTTTTCAATTTTTTTCGGATTGACTTTTTTGGCAAAGAATTCGGTGTCGCATCTATGAGAGGAATTTTCGTGAAAGTTTCATCACGGTGCGGCCACCCTAAGAGATTTTATCGCGCTCCCAATTTTCTAAAACACGCAAAAACGCGCATTTTTTATCAATTTTTCAATTTTCTTCGGATTGACTTTTTTGGCAAAGAATTCGGTGTCGCATCTATGAGAGGAATTTTCGTGAAAGTTTCATCACGGTGCGGCCACCCTAAGAGATTTTATCGCGCTCCCAATTTTCTAAAACACGCAAAAACGCGCACTTTTTATCAATTCTTCAATTTTCTTCGGATTGACTTTTTTGGCATAGAATTCGGTGTCGCATCTATGAGACGAATTTTCGTGAAAGTTTCATCACGGTGCGGCCACCCTAAGAGATTTTATCGCGCTCCCAATTTTCTAAATCACGCAAAAACGCGCACTTTTTATCAATTTTTCAATTTTCTTCGGATTGACTTTTTGGCATAGAATTCGGTGTCGCATCTATGAGAGGAATTTTCGTGAAAGTTTCATCACGGTGTCATGCGCGCTCCGAAAACTGCTAGCTCGACCAAGCATGCATCAAAGTTATCAGCTGTCGAAACGTTGAATTTTGAGAGCGGAATTTTGCCAAGCATTGACCGGACGCAGGTATCCGAAAGAGGGCGCTCGCAAAGGGGCCGATTCATCGGAACAAAGACCAATGCGCAAGAGCTACCTAACTGGTCGACGGTCGGGTGAGGGTGGCGAGAGAGATAGCGAGAGGGGACGCGTCCCGACCGACGCCATTTTGAGAAGGGGAAAGCTCGATGCTTTCGGCGAAAGACTGGTTTTTAACGGTGGACTTTGGGAACAATGTTGGCCTGATCGTGGCGATCCCTCGTTGGGTTCCCGGTTACTGGACTCTGCTCCTCCTCCTCCCGGGAGGTTTTCACCTGCGGTGCATTTTCGCCGTGTTTCAAATGCTTACGACAGCGGCCAACGCAATTTACTGTAATGTTTCGCGTAGCGTTTTGTGCAAATTCAAGACATACCAACACCAATGGGAAATGCACTGATACGCGGCGTAATTCAGGTGATCGCGTCGCGGACATAGTTTTGCATCAAATAACTTAACTAAATCATGAAATAACTTAACTAAAGCATGAAATAGACAAAGGACGCGAAGCGGATGACGCGGTGTCGTGCTATTTAACAAGCGTACAAACTACATACCAAACCAAGTCAATAGGAAAACGAAGCTGGTTCCTCAGAAAGGAGGAGAAAGCACAAAACCCACACACAAAAGCACCAAAAAGCCCAAAAGCCCGCACAAACAAAGACGCAGATTACACGCAAGAAACTCCACAACCGCACACTTCCGTGATTGAACCGTGAGTGACCAAAATGGCTGAGGGCGGTAAGAAAGAACGCGCGCCTGCGTCGCTTGATGAAAAGCCCGCTTACAGCTACCTTTGTAGTCGGTTCAGGGTGAGCTTCGGTCTCCTCCACTAGGTGTGATACATCTCAATATATTGTAGGAACTATGCATCCGCGATTCAATCGGAAAACATAGTTCACTACTTGCGTTTCGTCGGCACACGTACTAAGGACTCATCAGTATGGCTGATGTACGTGTGCCCTGCCATATACGCTGGGAAGAGAGCCCCGGGATGGACTGGAGCAGGAGACCTTATAAGCCACGACGGAATGGCGTATAACGAGATCGTTACTCGCTCGCGCCCCATCCGCCGACCGGTGGCCAAGGTCCCCCCACTCCCAAGTGATGGACGTCGGATGGAAGGATGGGACGACAGGATAGTGTGAATCCCCAGTGATCGGCGGCACAGCCGGGTGATGTCCACCTGCGCAGAGCTGTGCCACGGTGCCGTTCGGCTGGGTGATCTGCACCTCGGTGAAGCCGGTGAGCACCGCATGCTGTGACCGATTGAGGATCACGTCGGGTCACCAATTGTAGGAACTATGCATCCGCGATTCAATCGGAAAACATAGTTCACTACTTGCGTTTCGTCCCGGGCACACGTACTAAGGACTCATCAGTATGGCTGATGTACGTGTGCCCTGCCATATACGCTGGGGAAGAGAGCCCCCGGGATGGACTGGAGCAGGAGACCTTATAAGCCACGACGGAATGGCGTATAACGAGATCGTTACTCGCTCGCGCCCCATCCGCCGACCGGTGGCCAAGGTCCCCACAATATAAAACATATCCTACTCTATACGAGGATCCCGACGGTGAGCTTTTACGCCCCCTTCGGGCATTATTTTAAACTAACCAGGTAGGAGAGAGGGAGAGAGAGATCTCGTATGATCGGTAGAAAATCTTTCGCGATTCGCCCTTATCCCTTTGTTTTTTATCACCGTCAGATGACGCATGCAGAGATAACTTTTAATTATCTAATGATTTTTTTAAGTTTCATCACGGTGCGGCCATCTCAAGAGATTTTATCGCGCTCCCAATTTTTTAAACACGCAAAAACGAGCACTATTTATCAATTTTTCAATTTTCTTCGGATTGACATTTTTGGAATAGAATTCGGTGTCGCATCTTTTGGAGGATTTTTCGTGAAAGTTTCATCACGGTGCGGCCACCTCAAGAGATTTTATCGCGCTCCCAATTTTCTAAAACACGCAAAAACGCGCACTTTTTATCAATTTTTCAATTTTCTTCGGATTGACTTTTTTGGCATAGAATTCGGTGTCGCATCTATGAGAGGAATTTTCGTGAAAGTTTCATCACGGTGCGGCCACCTCAAGAGATTTTATCGCGCTCCCAATTTTCTAAAACACGCAAAAACGCGCACTTTTTATCAATTTTTCAATTTTCTTCGGATTGACTTTTTTGGCATAGAATTCGGTGTCGCATCTATGAGAGGAATTTTCGTGAAAGTTTCATCACGGTGCGGCCACCTAAGAGATTTTATCGCGCTCCCAATTTTCTAAAACACGCAAAAACGCGCACTTTTATCAATTTTTCAATTTTCTTCGGATTGACTTTTTTGGCATAGAATTCGGTGTCGCATCTATGAGAGGAATTTTCGTGAAAGTTTCATCACGGTGCGGCCATCCTAAGAGATTTTATCGCGCTCCCAATTTTCTAAAACACGCAAAAACGCGCACTTTTTATCAATTTTTCAATTTTCTTCGGATTGACTTTTTTGGCATAGAATTCGGTGTCGCATCTATGAGATGAATTTTCGTGAAAGTTTCATCACGGTGCGGCCACCCTAAGAGATTTTATCGCGCTCCAAATTTTCTAAAACACGCAAAAACGCGCACTTTTTATCAATTTTTCAATTTTCTTCGGATTGACTTTTTTGGCATAGAATTCGGTTTCGCATCTATGAGAGGAATTTTCGTGAAAGTTTCATCACGGTGCGGCCACCCTAAGAGATTTTATCGCGCTCCCAATTTTCTAAATCACGCAAAAACGCGCACTTTTTATCAATTTTTCAATTTTCTTCGGATTGACTCTTTTGGCATAGAATTCGGTGTCGCATCTATGAGAGGAGTTTTCGTGAAAGTTTCATCACGGTGCGGCCACCCTAAGAGATTTTATCGCGCTCCCAATTTTCTAAAACACGCAAAAACGCGCATTTTTTATCAATTTTTCAATTTTCTTCGGATTGACTTTTTTGGCAAAGAATTCGGTGTCGCATCTATGAGAGGAATTTTCGTGAAAGTTTCATCATGGTGCGGCCACCCTAAGAGATTTTATCGCGCTCCCAATTTTCTAAAACACGCAAAAACGCGCACTTTTTATCAATTCTTCAATTTTCTTCGGATTGACTTTTTTGGCATAGAATTCGGTGTCGAATCTATGAGACGAATTTTCGTGAAAGTTTCATCACTGTGCGGCCACCCTAAGAGATTTTATCGCGCTCCCAATTTTCTAAATCACGCAAAAACGCGCACTTTTTATCAATTTTTCAATTTTCTTCGGATTGACTTTTTTGGCATAGAATTCGGTGTCGCATCTATGAGAGGAATTTTCGTGAAAGTTTCATCACTGTGCGGCCACCTAAGAGATTTTATCGCGCTCCCAATTTTCTAAAACACGCAAAACG
>JAIFOV010000804.1:0-17538 GCA_020654155.1 Novius pumilus
CGATGCCCAGGCATTCATACAACAGCTGACTAATAACGAACAGCTAGCGTATGGATGCCTGGATATCGGCGTGTTGCTCCTGGGCCTCGAGGACGGCGGAAACCACAGTTTTGAGACCCTTTGTCTCGAATTGGCTCTGGGTTGCTAGTTCGGCAGCATCGGGCGCTGAATGGGCCTCGTTGTGCCTGTCCCACTGCCACGGTCGTAGTGAATAGCCGTGGGTGGTCCATATCGGGGCGGGTGTCGTGGGTTCTGTTGGAGCGCAGATTGGGGACCCACGGCTATTCAACCGACCGTGGCAGTGCGACAGGCACAAACGGTCCCCAGCGCCATGCTCCCGAACTAGCCACGCAGAACCAATTCGAGACAAGGGTCTCAAAACGGTGGTTTCCGCCGTCCTCGAGGCCCAGGAGCAATACGCCGGTCTCCAGGCATCCTTACGCAAGCTGTTCGTTATTAGTCAGCAGTTGTATGAATGCCTGGGCATCGGCGTATGGTCCTGGGTTTCCCAGATGGCCGTAACCACCGTTTTGAGCCCCTTTGTCTCGATTTGGATCTGCGTGGCTAGTTCGGGAGCATCGTTGGGACCGTTTGTGCCTGCCGCACTGCCACGGTCGGTTTAATAGCCGTGGGTCCCCCCAATCTGCGCTCCAACGAAACCCACGACACCCGCCCCGATATGGACCACCCACGGCTATTCACTACGACCGTAGCAGTGGGACAAGTACAACCAGGCCCATTCAGCGCCCCCGATGCTGCCGAACTAGCAACCCAGAGCCAACTCGAGACCGAGTGTCTCAAAACTGTAGTTTCGGCCGTCCTCGAGGCCCAGGAGCAGGACGCCGATATCAGGCATCCATACGCTGGCTGTTCGTTATTAGTCAGCTGGTGTATGAATGCCTGGGCATCGGCGTATGGTCCTGGGCTCCTCAGACGGCCGAAACCACCGTTTTGAGCCCCATTTTCTCGGTTTGGCTCTGGTTTGCTAGTTCGACAGCATCGGGGGCGCTGAATGGGCCTGGTTGTGCCTTTCCCACTGCCACGGTGGGGGTGAATAGCCGTGGGTGATATATATGGGGCGAGTGTCGTGGGTTTTCGGAGTCCCTGGAGCGCAGATTGGTGGGACCCACGGCTATTCAGCCGAACGTGGCAGTGGGAAAGGCACAACCCGGCCCATCTGGCGCCCCCGATGCTCTTGAACTAGCAACCCAGAGCGAAACCGAGACCATGGGGCTCAGAACGGTGGTTTCGGCCGTCTGAGAAGTCCAGAACGATACGCCGATGCCCATGCATTCATACACCAGCTGACCAATAACGAACAGATAGCGTATGGACGCCTGGATATCGGCGTGTTGCTCCTGGGCCTCGAGGACGGCGGAAACCACAGTTTTGTGACCCTTTGTCTCGAATTGGCTCTGCGTGGCTAGTTCGGGAGCACCGTTGGCGCTGGATGGGCCCGTTTGTGCCTGTCGCTTTGCCACGTTCGGTTGAATAACCGTGGTTCCCCCCAATCTGCACTCCAACGGAACCCACGACACCCGCCCCGATATGGACCACCCACGGCTATTCACTACGACCGTAGCAGTGCGACAGGCACAACCGGGCCCATCCAGCTCGATGGGCCCGGTTGTGCCCCATGGTCTCGGTTTGGCTCTGGATTGCTAGTTCGAGAGCACCGGGGGCGCTGGATGGGCCTAGTTGTGCCTTTCCCACTGCCACGGTGGTGGTGAATAGCCGTGGGTGAATTGAACAGAAGCTGCGTGACTCACCAGCCAGTAGTTCGGTCGAGGAAATATGGCAAGCATTCAAAACAGCGATAAAGGAATCGACTGTTGAATTTCTGAAAGCAGATAGAATCCAGCCTGAACAGAAATGGATTACCCGGACATCCTCGATCTAATGGAAGAGAGACGACTAATGAAAAATGATAATAACCGTTACAGAATTCTTAACTCACAGATACGTCAAAAAGTACGAGAGGCAAAAAAGCGGTGGTTGGAAGGGCAGTGTAGAGAGATCGAAGAAATGGAACTACGTCACGATTCATTCAACTTGCATAAAAAAGTGAAAGAATTTCTTGGAATGAAAAAGATTAGGAACGCTAAACTAGAAGACGGAGACGAAAATCTAATTGTGGATATTGATGAACAAAAGAGAGTGTGGAGTGATTATATACAAGAATTGTTCCAGGATGCAAGAGGTCCGAATCCGATGTATATGATGGCGAACACGGGTCCTTCGATTACTAAGAGAGAGGTAGAAAAAGCTATAAAATCGGCAAAACCCGGAAAAAGCGCCGGACCAGACGAGACATACGCCGAAGTTGTAAAACTATGCGAACAAAGAGGAGTAGAAATAATGTGCAAATTATTTAACGAAATTTACGTATCAGGGGTAATTCCAAATGACTGGCTAAAATCAACTTTCGTTGCGTTACCCAAAAAACCATCTGCAAAACGATTTGAAGAATACCGTACCATTAGTCTCATGAGTCAAGTGTTAAAAATGTTTCTTAAAGTTATTCACGCAAGAATATATAATCGTATCGAAGAGACCATTGGTGATTCGCAGTTTGGATTTCGAAGAGGACTGGGGACGAGAGAGGCTTTGTTCAGCTTGTGGGTGCTGATCCTGCGCTGTAGAGACGTCAACCGCGATGTATTTATGTGCTTTATCGATTACGAGAAGGCTTTCGATAGAGTACAGCACGACAGGATGGCTGACGTGCTCAAGAAATCAGGTATTGATGATCGGGATCTGCAATTTATTGTGAATCTGTACTGGAATCAAAAAGCAAGTGTAAGGGTGGGTCAAGAACTGACAGAAAGTGTAGAAATAATGAGAGGAGTTCGTCAAGGTTGTATCCTGTCACCAATTATCTTTAATTGTTATTCTGAGAGCATATTTAATGAAGCTCTAGAAGATGCGGAAGATGGTGTATCTGTAAATGGCATACTTGTAAATAATTTGAGATATGCCGACGATACCGTTATTATTGCTGACAGCGAACTAGGCCTACAGAGATTGATGAACAGAATTGTAGAGACATCGGCGAAGTTTGGGTTGAAAATTAACGTGAAGAAGACTAAGACAATGATTGTTAGTAAAGAAACGAGGAATTTCGCACAAGTAATTAATGTTGAGGGCAGTTCAATACAGAGAGTACCAAAAATTACTTATTTGGGTACAACAGTGTGTGAAGATTGGGATCACTCGGTGGAGATCAAATGTCGCGTGGAAAAAGCCAGAGTAGCATTCTTTAAGTTATCGAAAGCATCAACCAACCGAGATCTGTCAATCGAATTACGTACTAGATAGACTCTTAAGATGCTATGTATTTTCTATCCTGTTGTATGGGGCTGAATCATGGACGATGTCCGAGGCCAGCATGAGACGGGTGGAAGCTTTTGAGTTCTGGTGTTACCGCAGAATGCTGAAGATTAGTTGGAGGGACCACATAAGCAACGTAACAGTCCTACGAAGAGTTAAAAAGAAAACTGAACTGACTGTCACAATAAAGAAGAGAAAACTCACATATTTTGGACATATAATGCGTCATCCTGAAAAATATGAACTGTTACATCTCGTATTACAAGGGAGGATACCAGGACGTCGAGGTCCAGGAAGAAGACGGATATCGTGGTTAAAAAACTTGAGAACTTGGTTCAACGAATCGACGACAGGACTTTTCCGAGCAGCTACCAACACAGTGATGATAGCCAATATGATCGCCAACGTCCATGGAGGACATGGTACTTAAAGAAGAAGAAGATCTTTATGGGGCGAGTGTCGTGGGTTTCGGTATCCCTGGAGCGCAGGTTGGTGGGACCCACGGCTATTCACTACCACCGTGGCAGTGGAAAAGGCACAACCCGGCCCATCCAGCGCCCCCGATGCTCTCGAACTAGCAACCCAGAGCCAAACCGAGACCGGGGGGCACAAAACGGTGGTTGCGGCCGTCTAAGAAGCCCAGTACCATACGCCGATGCCCAGGCATTCATACGCCGGCTGACTAATAACGAACAGCTAGCGTATGGACGCCTGGATATCGGCGCGTTGCTCCTGGGACTCGAGGACGGCGGAAACCACAGTTTTGAGACCCTTTGTCTCGAATTGGCTCTGGTTGCTAGTTCGGGAGCATCGGGGCGCTGGATGGGCCTGGTTGTAACCTGTCCCACTGCCACGGTCGTGGTGAATAGCCGTGGGTGGTCCATATCGGGGCGGGTGTCGGGTTTCGTTGCAGCGCAGATTGGGGACCCACGGCTATTCAACCGACCGTGGCAGTGCGACAGGCACAAACGGCCCATCCAGCGCCAACGATGCTCCCGAACTAGCCACGCAGAGCCAATTCGAGACAAAGGGTCTCAAAACTGTGGTTTCCGCCGTCCTCGAGGCCCAGGAGCAACACGCCGATATCCAGGCGTCCATACGCTAGCTGTTCGTTATTAGTCAGCTGGTGTATGAATGCCTGGGCATCGGCGTATGATTCTGGGCTTCTCAGACGGCCGAAACCACCGTTTTGAGCCCCATGGTCTCGGTTTGGCTCTGGGTTGCTAGTTCGAGAGCACCGGGGCGCTGGATGGGCCTAGTTGTGCCTTTCCCACTGCCACGGTGGTGGTGAATAGCCGCGGGTCCCTCCAATCTGAGCTCCAACGAAACCCACGACACCCGCCTCGATATGGACCACCCACGGCTATTCACTACTACCGTGGCAGTGCGACAGGCACAACAGGGCCCATCTAGCGCCAACGATGCACCCGAACTAGCCACGCAGAGCCAATTCGAGACAAAGGGTCTCAAAACTGTGGTTTCCGCCGTCCTCGGGCCCCATGAGCACGCCGATATCCAGGCGTCCATACGCTAGCTGTTCGTTATTAGTCAGCTGTTGTATGGATGCCTGGGCCAATTCGAGACAAAAGGATTCAAAAACTTTGTTTCGGCCGTCTGAGAAGCCCAGTACAATACGCCGGTGCCCAGGCATTCATACGCCAGCTGACTAATAACGAACAGATAGCGTATGGACGCCTGGATATCGGCGTGTTGCTCCTGGCCTCGAGGACGGCGGTTGTATGAATGCCGGGGCATCGGCGTATGGTCCTGGGCTTCTCAGATGGCCGAAACAAACTTTTTGAGCCCCATGGTCTCAGCTTGGCTTTGGGTTGCTAGTTCGAGAGCATCGGGGGTGCCAGATGGGCCAGGTTGTGCCTTTCCCACTGCCACGGTGGGTTGAATAGCCGTCGGTCCCACCAATCTGCGCGCCAGGGACACCGAAACCCACGACACTCGCCCCAGATAGATCACACACGGCTATTCACCCCCACCGTGGCAGTGGGAAAGGCACAACCCGGCCCATCTGCTCTCGAACTAGCAATCCAGAGCAAAACCGAGACCATGGGGCTCAAAACGGTGGTTTCGGCCATCTGAGAAGCCCAGAACCATACGCCAAAGCCCAAGCTTTCATACGCCATCTGACTAATAGCGAACAGCTAGCGTATGGATGCCTGGATATCGGCGTGTTGCTCCTGGCCTCGAGGACGGCGGAAACCACAGTTTTGGGACCCTTTGTCTCGAATTGGCTCTGCGTGGCTAGTTCGGGAGCATCGTTGGCGCTGGATGGGCCCGGTTGTGCCTGTCGCACTGCCACGGTCGGTTGAATAGCCGTGGGTCCTCCAATCTGCGCTCCAACGAAACCCACGACACCCGCCCCGATATGGACCACCCACGGCTATTCACTACGACCGTGGCAGTGGACAGGCACAACCAGGCCCATCCAGCGCCCCCGATGCTCCCGAACTAGCAACCAGAGCCAACTCGAGACCGAGGGTCTCAAAACTGTGGTTTCGGCCGTCCTCGAGGCCCAGGAGCAACACGCCGATATCCAGGCATCCATACGCCAGCTGTTCGTTATTAGTCAGCTGTTGTATGAATGCCTGGGCATCGGCGTATGGTCCTGGGCTTTCCAGATGGCCGAAACCACCGTTTTGTGCCCCATGGTCTCGGTTTGGCTCTGGGTTGCTAGTTCGAGAGCATCGGGGCGCTGGATGGGCCTGGTTGTGCCTTCCCACTGCCACGGTGGGGTGAATAGCCGTGGGTGATCCATATGGGGCGAGTGTCGTGGGTTTCTGAGTTCCTGGAGCGCAGATTGGTGGGACCCACGGCTATTCAACCGACCGTGGCAGTGGGAAAGGCACAACCGGCCCATCCAGCGCCCCCGATGCTCTCGAACTAGCAACCCAGAGCCAAACCGAGACCATGGGACTCAAAACGGTGGTTTCGGCCGTCTGATGCCTGGAAGCCCAGGACCATACGCCGATGCCCAGGCATTCATACAACAGCTGACTAATAACGAACAGCTAGCGTATGGATGCCTGGATATCGGCGTCTTGCTCCTGGGCCTCGAGGACGGCCGAAACCACAGTTTTGAGACCCTTTGTCTCGAATTGGCTCTGCGTTGCTAGTTCGGGAGCATCGGGGCGCTGGATGGGCCTGGTTGTGCCTGTCGCACTGCCACGGTCGGTTGAATAGCCGTGGTCCCCCAATCTGCGCTCCAACGAAACCCACGACACCCGCCCCGATATGGACCACCCACGGCTATTCACTACGACCGTGGCAGTGCGACAGGCACAACCAGGCCCATCCAGCGCCAACGATGCTCCCGAACTAGCCACGCAGAGCCAATTCGAGACAAAGGGTCTCAAAACTGTGGTTTCCGCCGTCCTCGAGGCCCAGGAGCAACACGCCGATCTCCAGGCATCCATACGCCAGCTGTTCGTTATTAGTCAGCTGTTGTATGAATGCCTGGGCATCGGCGTATGGTCCTGGGCTTCTCAGATGGCCGAAACCACCGTTTTCAGCCCCATGGTCTCGGTTTGGCTTTGGGTTGCTAGTTCGAGAGCATCGGGGGCGCCAGATGGGCCGGGTTGTGCCTTTCCCACTGCCACGGTCGGTTGAATAGCCGTGGGTCCCACCAATCTCTCGACACTCGCCCCATATAGATCACCCACGGCTATTCACCACCACCGTGGCAGTGGGAAAGGCACAACCCGGCCCATCCAGCGCCCCCGATGCTCTCGAACTAGCAACCCAGAGCCAAACCGAGACCATGGGGCACAAAACGGTGGTTTCGGCCATCTGGGAAGCCCAGGACCATACGCCGATGCCCAGGCATTCATACAACAGCTGACTAATAACGAACAGCTAGCGTATGGATGCCTGGAGACCGGCGTCTTGCTCCTGGGCCTCGAGGACGGCGGAAACCACAGTTTTGAGACCCTTTGTCTCGAATTGGCTCTGCGTGGCTAGTTCGGGAGCATCGTTGGCGCTGGATGGGCCCGTTTGTGCCTGTCGCACTGCCACGGTCGGTTGAATAGCCGTGGGTCCCCCCAATCTGCGCTCCAACGAAACCCACGACACCCGCCCGATATGGACCACCCACGGCTATTCACTACGACCGTGGCAGTGGGACAGGCACAACCAGGCCCATCCAGCGCCCCGATGCTCCCGAACTAGCAACGCAGAGCCAATTCGAGACCGAGGGTCTCAAAACTGTGGTTTCCGCCGTCCTCGAGGCCCAGGAGCAACACGCCGATATCCAGGCATCCATACGCCAGCTGTTCGTTATTAGTCAGCTGTTGTATGAATGCCTGGGCATCGGCGTATGGTCCTGGGCTTCTCAGATGGCCGAAACCACCGTTTTGAGCCCCATGGTCTCGGTTTGGCTCTGGGTTGCTAGTTCGAGAGCACCGGGGGTGCTGGATGGGCCTGGTTGTGCCTTTCCCACAGCCACGGTCGGTTGAATAGCCGTGGGTCCCACCAATCTGCGCTCCAAGGAAGTTTCGAAACCCACGACACTCGCCCAGATATGGATCACCCACGGCTATTCACCCCCACCGTGGCAGTGGGAAAGGCACAACCAGGCCCATCCAGCAGCCCCGGTGCTCTCGAACTAGCAACCCAGAGCCAAACCGAGACCATGGGGCACAAAACGGTGGTGGCGGCCATCTGGGAAGCCCAGGACCATACGGCGATGCACAGGCATTCATACAACAGCTGACTAATAACGAACAGCTAGCGTATGGATACCTGGAAATCGGCGTGTTGCTCCTGGGCCTCGAGGGCGGCGGAAACCACAGTTTTGAGACCCTATGTCTCGAATTGGCTCTGCGTGGCTAGTTCGGGAGCATCGTTGGCGCTGGATGGGCCCGGTTGTGCCTGTCGCACTGCCACGGCCGGTTGAATAGCCGTGGGTCCCCCCAATCTGCGCTCCAACGAAACCCACGACACCCGCCCCGATATGGACCACCCACGGCTATTCACTACGACCGTGGCAGTGCGACAGGCACAACCGGGCCCATCCAGCGCCAACGATGCTCCCGAACTAGCCACGCAGAGCCAATTCGAGACAAAGGGTCTCAAAACTGTGGTTTCCGCCGTCCTCGAGGCCCAGGAGCAACACGCCGATATCCAGGCATCCATACGCCAGCTGTTCGTTATTAGTCAGCTGGCGTATGAATGCCTGGGCATCGGCGTATGGTCCTGGGCTTCTCAGACGGCCGAAACCACGTTTTGAGCCCTTTTGTCTCGAATTGGCTCTGGATAGCTAGTTCGGGAGCATCGTTGGCGCTGGATGGGCCCGGTTGTGCCTGTCGCACTGCCACGGTCGGTTGAATAGCCGTGGGTCCCCAATCTGCGCTCCATACAAAACCCACAACACCCGATATGGACCACCCACGGCTATTCACTACGACCGTAGCAGTGGAACGGGCACAACCAGGCCCATTCAGCGCACCCGATGCTGCCGAACTAGCAACGCAGAGCCAACTCTAGACCGAGGGTCTCAAAATTGTGCTTTCGGCCGTCCTCGAGGCTCAGGAGCAAGAAGCCGATATCTAGACATCCATACGCTAGCTGTTCGTTATAAGTCAGCTAGTGTATGTATGCCTGGTCATCGGCGTGTGGTCCCGGGCTTCTCAGACGGCCGAAACCACCGTTTTGTTCCCCTTGGTCTCGGTTTGGCTCTGAGTTGCTAGTTCGAGAGAATCGGGGGCGCTGAATGGGCCTGGTTGTGCCTGTCCCACTGCCACGGTCGTAGTGAATAGCCGTGGGTGATCCATATGGGCGAGTGTCGTGGTTTCGTCCCTGGAGCGCAGATGGTGGGACCCACGGCTATTCAACCGACCGTGGCAGTGGAAAGGCACAACCCGGCCCATCTGGTGCCCCCAATGCTCTCGAACTAGCAACCCTGAGCCAAACCGAGACCATGGGGCACAAAACGGTGGTTTCAGCCATCTGGGAAGCCCAGGATCATACGCCGATGCCCAGGCATTCATACGCCAGCTGACTAATAACGAACAGCTAGCGAATGGACGCCTGGATATAGGCGCGTTGCTCCTGGGCCTCAATGACGGCGGAAACCACAGTTTTGAGACCCTTTGTCTCGAATTGGCTCTGCGTGGCTAGTTCGGGAGCATCGTTGCGCTGGATGGGCCCGGTTGTGCCTGTCGTACTGCCACGGTCGTAATGAATAGTCGTGGGTGGTCCATATCGGGGCGGGTGTCGTGGGTTTCGTTGGAGCGCAAATTGGGAGGACCCACTGCTATTCAACCGACCGTGGCAGTGCGACAGGCACAAACGGGCCCATCCAGCGCCAACGATGCTCCCGAACTAGCCACGCAGAGCCAATTCGAGACAAAGGGTCTCAAAACTGTGGTTTCCGCCGTCCTCGAGGCCCAGGAGCAACACGCCGATATCCAGGCATCCATACGCCAGCTGTTCGTTATTAGTCAGCTGTTGTATGAATGCCTGGGCATCGGCGTATGGTCCTGGGCTTCTCAGACGGCCGAAACCACCGTTTTGAGCCCCATGGTCTCGGTTTGGCTCTGGGTTGCTAGTTCGAGAGCATCGGGGCGCTGGATGGGCCTGGTTGTGCCTTTCCCACTGCCACGGTCGGGTGAATAGCCGTGGGTGATCAATATGGGGCGAGTGTCGTGAGTTTCGGAGTCCCTGGAGCGCAGATTGGGGGACCCACGGCTATTCAACCGACCGTGGCAGTGGGAAAGGCACAACCCGGCCCATCTGGCGCCCCGATGCTGCCGAACTAGCAACCCAGAGCCAAACCGAGACCAGGGGACACAAAACGGTGGTTTCGGCCATCCTGAAGCCCAGGACCATACGCCGATGCCCAGGCATTCATACACCAGCTGACTAATAACGAACAGCTAGCGTATGGATGCCTGGAGACCGGCGTCTTGCTCCTGGGCCTCGAGGACGGCCGAAACCACAGTTTTGAGACCCTCGGTCTCGAGTTGGCTCTGGTTTGCTAGTTCGACAGCATCGGAGGCTCTGAATGGGCCTGGTTGTACCTGTCCCACTGCTACGGTCGTAGTGAATAGCCGTGGGTGGTCCATATCGGGGCGGGTGTCGTGGGTTTCGTTGGAGCGCAGATTGGGGGACCCACGGCTATTCAACCGACCGTGGCAGTGCCGCAGGCACAACCGGGCCCATCCAGCGCCCCCGATGCTCCCGAACTAGCAATCCAGAGCCAATTCGAGACAAAGGATTCAAAACGTGGTTTCGGCCGTCTGAGAAGCCCAGGACCATACGCCGATGCCCAGGCATTCATACGCCAGCTGACTAATAACGAACAGCTAGCGTATGGACGCCTGGATATCGGCGTCTTGCTCCTGGGCCTCGAGGACGGCGGAAACCACTGTTTTGAGACCCTTTGTCTCGAATTGGCTCTGCGTGGCTAGTTCGGGAGCATCGTTGGCGCTGGATGGGCCCGTTTGTGCCTGTCGCACTGCCACGGTCGGTTGAATAGCCGTGGGTCCCCCAATCTGCGCTCCAACGGAACCCACGACAGCGCCCGATATGGACCACCCACGGCTATTCACTACGACCGTGGCAGTGGGACAGGCACAACCAGGCCCATCCAGCGCCTCCGATGCTCCCGAACTAGCAAACCAGAGCCAATTCGAGACCGAGGGTCTCAAAACTGTGGTTTCGGCCGTCCTCGAGGCCCAGGAGCAACACGCCGATATCCAGGCATCCATACGCCAGCTGTTCGTTATTAGTCAGCTGTTGTATGAATGCCTGGGCATCGGCGTATGGTCCTGGGCTTTCAGATGGCCGAAACCACCGTTTTGTGCCCCATGGTCTCGGTTTGGCTCTGGGTTGCTAGTTCGAGATCATCGGGGGCGCTGGATGGGCCGCATTGTGGCTTTCCCACTGCCACGGTGGGGGCAAATAGCCGTGAGTGATCCATATGGGGGCGAGTGTCGTGGGTTTCGGTGTCCACGGAGCGCAGATTGGTGGGACCCACAGCTATTCAACCGACCGTGGCAGTGAGAAAGGCACAACCCGGCCCATCCGGCGCCCCTGATGCTCTCGAACGAGCAACCCAGAGCCAAACCGAGACCATGGGGCTCGGAACGGTGGTTTCGGCCGTCTGAGAAGCCCTGGACCATACGCCGATGCCCAGGCATTCATACACTAGCTGACTTATAACGAATAGCTTGCATATGGATGCCTGGATATCGGCGTCTTGCTCCTGGGCATCGATGACGGCCGAAACCACAATTTTGAGACCCTCGGTGTCGAATTGGCCCTAGGTTGCTAGTTCGGCAGCATCGGGGGCGCTGAATGGACCTGGTTGTACCTGTCCCACTGCTACGGTCGGGGTGAATAGCCGTGGGTGGTCCATATCGGGGCGGGTGTCGTGGGTTTCGTTGGAGCACAGATTGGGGGACCACGGCTATTCAACCGACCGTGGCAGTGCGACAGGCACAAACGGGCCCATCCAGCGCCAACGATGCTCCCGAACTAGCCACGCAGAGCCAATTCGAGACAAAGGGTTCAAAACTTGGTTTCGGCCGTCTGAGAAGCCCAGGACAATACGCCGATGCCCAGGCATTCATACGCCAGCTGACTAATAACGAACAGCTAGTGTATGGATGCCTGGATATCGGCGTGTTTTTCCTGGGCCTCGAGGACGGCGAAAACAACAGTTTTGAGACCCTTTGTCTCGAATTGGCTCTGCGAGGCTAGGTCGGGAGCATCGTTGGCGCTGGATGGGCGCGTTTGCCTGTCGCACTGCCACGGTCGGTTGAATAGCCGGGTCCTCCCAATCTGCGCTCCAACGAAACCCACGACACCGCCCCGATATGGACCACCCACG
Source organism: Novius pumilus (assembly GCA_020654155.1). Taxonomy (NCBI): domain Eukaryota; kingdom Metazoa; phylum Arthropoda; class Insecta; order Coleoptera; family Coccinellidae; genus Novius; species Novius pumilus. The sequence continues at coordinate 12,176 of JAIFOV010000804.1, forward strand.
GCTATTCACTACCACCGTGGCAGTGGGACAGGCACAACCAGGCCCATTCAGCGCCCCGATGCTGCCGAACTAGCAACCCAGAGCCAATTCGAGACCATGGGGCTCAAAACGGTGGTTTCGGCCATCTGAGAAGCCCAGGACCATACGCCGATGCCCAGGCATTCATACAACAGCTGACTAATAACGAACAGCTAGCGTATGGATGCCTGGATATCGGCGTGTTGCTCCTGGGCCTCGAGGACGGCGGAAACCACAGTTTTGAGACCCTTGTCTCGAATTGGCTCTGCGTGGCTAGTTCGGGAGCATCGTTGCGCTGGATGGGCCCGGTTGTGCCTGTCGCACTGCCACGGTCGTAGTGAATAGCCGTGGGTGGTCCATATCGGGGCGGGTGTCGTGGGTTTCGTTGGAGCGCAGATTGGGGACCCACGGCTATTCAACCGACCGTGGCAGTGCGACAGGCACAAACGGGCCCATCCAGCGCCAACGATGCTCCCGAACTAGCCACGCAGAGCCAATTCGAGACAAAGGGTCTCAAAACTGTGGTTTCCGCCGTCCTCGAGGCCCAGGAGCAACACGCCGATATCCAGGCATCCATACGCCAGCTGTTCGTTATTAGTCAGCTGTTGTATGAATGCCTGGGCATCGGCGTATGGTCCTGGGCTTCTGAGATGGCCGAAACCACCGTTTTGAGCCCCATGGTCTCGAATTGGCTCTGCGTGGCTATTTCGGGAGCATCGTTGGCGCTGGATGGGCCCGGTTGGTCCTGTCGCACTGCCACGGTCGTAGTGAATAGCCGTGGGTCCCACCAACCTGCGCTCCAGGGATACCGAAACCCACGACACTCGCCCCATATAGATCACCCACGGCTATTCACCACCACCGTGGCAGTGGGAACGGCACAACTCGGCCCATCCAGCACCCCCGATGCCCTCGAACTAGCAACCCAGAGCCAAACCGAGACCATGGGGCTCAAAACGGTGGTTTCGGCCGTCTGAGAAGCCCAGAACCATACGCCGATGCCCATGCATTCATACACAAGCTGACTAATAACGAACAGCTAGCGTATGGACGCCTGTATATCGGCGTATTGCTCCTGGGCCTCGAGGACGGCGGAAACCACAGTTTTGAGACCCTTTGTCTCGAATTGGCTCTGCGTGGCTAGTTCGGGAGCATCGTTGGCGCTGGATGGGCCCGTTTGTGCCTGTCGCACTGCCACGGTCGGTTGAATAGCCGTGGGTCCCCAATCTGCGCTGCAACGAAACCCACGACACCCGCCCCGATATGGACCACCCACGGCTATTCACTACGACCGTGGCAGTGGGACAGGCACAACCAGGCCCATCCAGCGCCCCCGATGCTGCCGAACTAGCAACCCAGAGCCAATTCGAGACCGAGGGTCTCAAAACCGTGGTTTCGGCCGTCCTCGAGGCCCAGGAGCAAGACGCCGATCTCCAGGCATCCATACGCCAGCTGTTCGTTATTAGTCAGCTGTTGTATGGATGCCTGGGCATCGGCGTATGGTCCTGGGCTTTCCAGATGGCCGAAACCACCGTTTTGAGCCCCATGGTCTCGGTTTGGCTCTGGGTTGCTAGTTCAAGAGCATCGGGGCGCTGGATGGGCCTGGTTGTGCCTTTCCCACTGCCACGGTCGGTTGAATAGCCGTGGGTCCCACCAATCTGCGCGCCAGGGACACCGGAACCCACGACACTCGCCCCATATAGATCACCCACGGCTATTCACCCCACCGTGGCAGTGGGAAAGGCACAACCGGCCCATCCAGCGCCCCTGATGCTCTCGAACTAGCAACCCAGAGCCAAACCGAGACCATGGGGCTCAAAACGGTGGTTTCGGCCATCTGTGAAGCCCAGGACCATACGCCGATGCCCAGGCATCCATACAACAGCTGACTTATAACGAACAGCTAGCGTATGGATGCCTGGAGATCGGCGTCTTGCTCCTGGGCCTCGAGGACGGCGGAAACCACAGTTTTGAGACCCTTTGTCTCGAATTGGCTCTGCGTGGCTAGTTCGGGAGCATCGTTGGCGCTGGATGGGCCTGTTTGTGCCTGTCGCACTGCCACGGTCGGTTGAATAGCCGTGGGTCCCCCCAATCTGCGCTCCAACGAAACCCACGACACCCGCCCGATATGGACCACCCACGGCTATTCACTACGACCGTGGCAGTGGAAAGGCACAACCAGGCCCATCCAGCGCCCCGATGCTCTCGAACTAGCAACCCAGAGCCAAACCGAGACCATGGGGCTCAAAACGGTGGTTTCGGCCATCTCGAAGGCCAGGACCATACGCCGATGCCCAGGCATTCATACTACAGCTGACTAATAACGAACAGCTAGCGTATGGATGCCTGGAGATCGGCGTCTTGCTCCTGGGCCTCGAGGACGGCCGAAACCACAGTTTTGAGACCCTCGGTCTCGAGTTGGCTCTGGGTTGCTAGTTCGGGAGCATCGGGGCGCTGGATGGGCCTGGTTGTGCCTGTCCCACTGCCACGGTCGTAGTGAATAGCCGTGGGTGGTCCATATCGGGGCGGGTGTCGTGGGTTTCGTTGGAGCGCAGATTGGGGACCCACGGCTATTCAACCGACCGTGGCAGTGCGACAGGCACAACCGGGCCCATCCAGCGCCCCGATGCTCCTGAACTAGCAACCCAGAGCCAATTCGAGACAAAGGATTCAAAACGTGGTTTCGGCCGTCTGAGAAGCCCAGGACCATACGCCGATGCCCAGGCATTCATACGCCAGCTGACTAATAACGAACAGCTAGCGTATGGATGCCTGGATATCGGCGTGTTGCTCCTGGGCCTCGAGGACGGCGAAACCACCGTTTTGAGACCCTTTGTCTCGAATTGGCTCTGCGTGGCTAGTTCGGGAGCATCGTTGATGGGCCCGTTTGTGCCTGTCGCACTGCCACGGTCGGTTGAATAGCCGTGGGTCCCCAATCTGCGCCCAACGAAACCCACGACACTCGCCCCGATATGGACCACCCACGGCTATTCACTACGACCGTGGCAGTGGGACAGGCACAACCAGGCCCATCCAGCGCCCCCGATGCTGCCGAACTAGCAACCCAGAGCCAACTCGAGACCGAGGGTCTCAAAACTGTGGTTTCCGCCGTCCTCGAGGCCCAGGAGCAACACGCCGATATCCAGGCATCCATACGCTAGCTGTTCGTTATTAGTCAGCTGTGGTATGAATGCCTGGGCATCGGTGTATGGTCCTGGGCTCCTCAGACGGCCGAAACCACCGTTTTGAGCCCCATGCTCTCGGTTTGGCTCTGGGTTGCTAGTTCGAGAGCATCGGGGCGCTGGATGGGCCTGGTTGTGCCTTTCCCACTGCCACGGTGGGGTGAATAGCCGTGGGTGATCATATGGGGCGGGCGAGTGTCGGGTTTCGGAGTCCCTGGAGCGCAGATTGGTGGGACCCACGGCTATTCAACCGACCGTGGCAGTGGGAAAGGCACAACCCGGCCCATCTGGCGCCCCCGATGCTCTCGAACTAGCAACCCAGAGCCAAAACCGAGACCATGGGGCACAAAACGGTGGTTTCAGCCATATGAGAAGACGAACAGCTAGCGTATGGACGCCTGGATATCGGCGTCTCGCTCCTGGGCTCGAGGACGGCGGAAACCACAGCGTTTTGAAACTCCTCGGTCTCGAATTGGCTCTGGCTCTTGCTAGTTCGGGAGCATCGTTGGCGCTGAATGGGCCTGGTTGTGCCTGTCCACGCCACGGTCGTATGAATAGCCGTGGGTGGTCCATATCGGGGCGGGTGTCGTGGGTTTCGTTGGAGCGCAGATTGGGGACCCACGGCTATTCAACCGACCGTGGCAGTGCGACAGGCACAAACGGGCCCATCCAGCGCCAACGATGCTCCCGAACTAGCCACGCAGAGCCAATTCGAGACAAAGGGTCTCAAAACTGTGGTTTCCGCCGTCCTCGAGGCCCAGGAGCATACGCCGATATCCAGGCATCCATACGCCAGCTGTTCGGTTATTAGTCAGCTGGCGTATGAATGCCTGGGCATCGGCGTATGGTCCTGGGCTTCTCAGACGGCCGAAACCACGTTTTGAGACCCTTTGTCTCGAATTGGCTCTGGTGGCTAGTTCGGAGCATCGTTGGCGCTGGATGGGCCCGTTTGTGCCTGTCGCACTGCCACGGTCGGTTGAATAGCCGTGGGTCCCCCAATCTGCGCTCCAACGAAACCCACGACACCCGCCCGATATGGACCACCCACGGCTATTCACTACGACCGTGGCAGTGCGACAGGCACAACCAGGCCCATCCAGCGCAACGATGCTTCCGAACTAGCCACGCAGAGCCAATTCGAGACCAGGGTCTCAAAACTGTGGTTTCCGCCGTCCTCGAGGCCCAGGAGCAAGACGCCGATCTCCAGGCATCCATACGCTAGCTGTTCGTTATTAGTCAGCTGTTGTATGAATGCCTGGGCATCGGCGTATGGTCCTGGGCTTCCAGATGGCCGAAACCACCGTTTTGTGCCCATGGTCTCGGTTTGGCTCTGGGTTGCTAGTTCGAGAGCATCGGGGCGCCAGATGGGCCTGGTTGTGCCTTTCCCACTGCCACGGTCGGTTGAATAGCCGTGGTCCCACCAATCTGCGCTCCAGGGACTCCGAAACCCACGACACTCGCCCCATATGAATCACCCACGGCTATTCACCTCCACCGTGGCAGTGGGAAAGGCACAACCCGGCCCATCCAGCGCCCCGATGCTCTGAACTAGCAACCCAGAGCCAAACCGAGACCATGGGGCTCAAAACGGTGGTTTCGGCCGTCTGAGGAGCCCAGGACCATACGCCGATGCCCAGGCATTCATACACCAGCTGACTAATAACGAACAGCTAGCGTATGGATGCCTGGAGATCGGCGTCTTGCTCCTGGGCCTCGAGGACGGCCGAAACCACAGTTTTGAGACCCTCGGTCTCGAATTGGCTCTGGGTTGCTAGTTCGGCAGCATCGGGGCGCTGAATGGGCCTGGTTGTGCCTGTCCCACTGCCACGGTCGTAGTGAATAGCCGTGGGTGGTCCATATCGGGCGGGTGTCGTGGGTTTCGTTGGAGCGCAGATTGGGGACCCACGGCTATTCAACCGACCGTGGCAGTGCGACAGGCACAACGGCCCATCCAGCCAACGATGCTCCCGAACTAGCCACGCAGAGCCAATTCGAGACAAAGGGTCTCAAAACGGTGGTTTCCGCCGTCCTCGAGGCCCAGGAGCAACACGCCGATATCCAGGCGTCCATACGCCAGCTGTTCGTTATTAGTCAGCTGGCGTATGAATGCCTGGGCATCGGCGTATGGTCCTGGGCTTCTCAGACGGCCGAAACCACGTTTTG
>JAIFOV010000333.1:0-17386 GCA_020654155.1 Novius pumilus
AAAGAATTTTGGAAACTTGCCTAAAATTTTAACGATAACCCTTGGTCCCAACTTAAAAACTTTTCCCCTTTCCCATAAAAAAGGAAATCCATCCAATCCATTCATTTAAAGGGATTTTGACTATTATTACACTGGTTCGTCCACTTATCCCCTGCGCTGAGGGTGTTCACTGGATTGTTCCACCAATACCTCTTCCTATATCTGAAGAACAAATGATGGTACTCCGACGAACTCCTTTAGCAAGCAGTGGACGAAACGGAAATTGCAGACCGATTCAAAGTACCAACGATCGAGAAATCCTATTCGTTACTGATGAACAACCAAAACAAAAATTAAACATCCAAGTAACTGTAAAATGATTTAATAAATCGGTATCAGTATTTTCAGTCGAACATATTCAGATATAGTACACGAAATTTTTAACTTAATCATTTTAATCTCGATGGTTTTTTTGGATAATCCTCAGCAGTTCCTTGAACAAGAGTTTCACCTCATCTTTGCTCCAATCAACTTCTAATGGACATTTAACCAGACACTCATCTCGACATCTCTTCAAACTTCTATCGAACAATTTGAATGGGCCGCAACTTTTTCGTGTCTCGACCAATCCGTCACCAGATACAGCACATTCGTAAAATTCTTTACAATTTTCCTCCACAACGAAACGTCCTGGTTTTAAACATCTGAATCGCCTGGGTTTTGGTGGCAGGTCTCCGAATGTACACACTTTTCAAATTCTTGATTGAATTCCGTACGATATGGACATCTAAATTGCTTCATTTCATACTTATTATAGATCGATTTCCAAGTGCATCGATAGTACTCGTGACATTTACCAGGTTTCGCGAAAATACCTGACTTTCTACAGACTAATTCCTCTTCCCATGGACATTGAACCGGATCTGTTGTACACTCATTATTGGAACTGTCAAAGTTAGTCCCCTGGACAATGATAGATGACATCAACGAAACCTTTGAGTTCCGACACACGTGATACTTAGAACATGATACTGGATCAGCAAATTTTCCAACTGCTGAACAATTGAATTTGGGAACGACATCACTCTCAGTGGACGATCCAGTCGGTACAACCTCACTTGACCCATTATCGCTTTGTTGAGTTGAATCAGTAACTGATGAATTTCATACGATCCAGTCTTGGTAACTGATGATTCATCTTGATCAGTTTGCGAAGTGGTAGATGGGGATGAACTACTCCCAGTGCTTTCTTCTTCCGATTCGGTATTTGTTTCGGACTCTTGAGATGATTCATCTTGCTGATCTTGAGAGGTGGAGCCGGTGGATTTTTCAGTAACGGAACCAGACTTGGATGAGCTTCCGGACGATCTCGAACTAGAGCGTGGAGTGACTGTCGACACTTTACCGGTAACTTTCGTTACTTTCCCTGTTTCTCCTGAAGATTTTGTCTTTGAACTAGCGCCACTCGATGTAGTTGCTGATTTCTTTGTGGTCTTTGGCCGAGATGAACTGTTTCCGGTGCTTTCTTCTTCCGATTCGGTATTTGCTTCGGACTCTTGAGATGATTCATCTTTTGATCTTGAGAGGTGGAGCCGGTGGATTTTTCAGTAACGGAACCAGACTTGGATGAGCTTCCGGACGATCTCGAACTAGAGCGTGGAGTGACTGTCGACACTTTACCGGTAACTTTCGTTACTTTCCTGTTTCTCCTGAAGATTTTGTCTTTGAACTAGCGCCACTCGATGTAGTTGCTGATTTCTTTGTGGTCTTTGGCCGAGATGAACTGTTTCCGGTGCTTTCTTCTTCCGATTCGGTATTTGCTTCGGACTCTTGAGATGATTCATCTTGTGATCTTGAGAGGTGGAGCCGGTGGATTTTTCAGTAACGGAACCAGACTTGGATGAGCTTCCGGACGATCTCGAACTAGAGCGTGGAGTGACTGTCGACACTTTACCGGTAACTTTCGTTACTTTCCTGTTTCTCCTGAAGATTTTGTCTTTGAACTAGCGCCACTCGATGTAGTTGCTGATTTCTTTGTGGTCTTTGGCCGAGATGAACTGTTTCCGGTGCTTTCTTCTTCCGATTCGGTATTTGCTTCGGACTCTTGAGATGATTCATCTTGCTGATCTTGAGAGGTGGAGCCGGTGGATTTTTCAGTAACGGAACCAGACTTGGATGAGCTTCCGGACGATCTCGAACTAGAGCGGGAGTGACTGTCGACACTTTACCGGTAACTTTCGTTACTTTCCTGTTTCTCCTGAAGATTTTGTCTTTGAACTAGCGCCACTCGATGTAGTTGCTGATTTCTTTGTGGTCTTTGGCCGAGATGAACTGTTTCCGGTGCTTTCTTCTTCCGATTCGGTATTTGCTTCGGACTCTTGAGATGATTCATCTTGCTGATCTTGAGAGGTGGAGCCGGTGGATTTTTCAGTAACGGAACCAGACTTGGATGAGCTTCCGGACGATCTCGAACTAGAGCGTGGAGTGACTGTCGACACTTTACCGGTAACTTTCGTTACTTTCCTGTTTCTCCTGAAGATTTTGTCTTTGAACTAGCGCCACTCGATGTAGTTGCTGATTTCTTTGTGGTCTTTGGCCGAGATGAACTGTTTCCGGTGCTTTCTTCTTCCGATTCGGTATTTGCTTCGGACTCTTGAGATGATTCATCTTGCTGATCTTGGAGGTGGAGCCGGTGGATTTTTCAGTAACGGAACCAGACTTGGATGAGCTTCCGGACGATCTCGAACTAGAGCGTGGAGTGACTGTCGACACTTTACCGGTAACTTTCGTTACTTTCCTGTTTCTCCTGAAGATTTTGTCTTTGAACTAGCGCCACTCGATGTAGTTGCTGATTTCTTTGTGGTCTTTGGCCGAGATGAACTGTTTCCGGTGCTTTCTTCTTCCGATTCGGTATTTGCTTCGGACTCTTGAGATGATTCATCTTGTTGATCTTGAGAGGTGGAGCCGGTGGATTTTTCAGTAACGGAACCAGACTTGGATGAGCTTCCGGACGATCTCGAACTAGAGCGTGGAGTGACTGTCGACACTTTACCGGTAACTTTCGTTACTTTCCTGTTTCTCCTGAAGATTTTGTCTTTGAACTAGCGCCACTCGATGTAGTTGCTGATTTCTTTGTGGTCTTTGGCCGAGATGAACTGTTTCCGGTGCTTTCTTCTTCCGATTCGGTATTTGCTTCGGACTCTTGAGATGATTCATCTTGTTGATCTTGAGAGGTGGAGCCGGTGGATTTTTCAGTAACGGAACCAGACTTGGATGAGCTTCCGGACGATCTCGAACTAGAGCGTGGAGTGACTGTCGACACTTTACCGGTAACTTTCGTTACTTTCCTGTTTCTCCTGAAGATTTTGTCTTTGAACTAGCGCCACTCGATGTAGTTGCTGATTTCTTTGTGGTCTTTGGCCGAGATGAACTGTTTCCGGTGCTTTCTTCTTCCGATTCGGTATTTGCTTCGGACTCTTGAGATGATTCATCTTGCTGATCTTGAGAGGTGGAGCCGGTGGATTTTTCAGTAACGGAACCAGACTTGGATGAGCTTCCGGACGATCTCGAACTAGAGCGTGGAGTGACTGTCGACACTTTACCGGTAACTTTCGTTACTTTCCTGTTTCTCCTGAAGATTTTGTCTTTGAACTAGCGCCACTCGATGTAGTTGCTGATTTCTTTGTGGTCTTTGGCCGAGATGAACTGTTTCCGGTGCTTTCTTCTTCCGATTCGGTATTTGCTTCGGACTCTTGAGATGATTCATCTTGTTGATCTTGAGAGGTGGAGCCGGTGGATTTTCAGTAACGGAACCAGACTTGGATGAGCTTCCGGACGATCTCGAACTAGAGCGTGGAGTGACTGTCGACACTTTACCGGTAACTTTCGTTACTTTCCTGTTTCTCCTGAAGATTTTGTCTTTGAACTAGCGCCACTCGATGTAGTTGCTGATTTCTTTGTGGTCTTTGGCCGAGATGAACTGTTTCCGGTGCTTTCTTCTTCCGATTCGGTATTTGCTTCGGACTCTTGAGATGATTCATCTTGTTGATCTTGAGAGGTGGAGCCGGTGGATTTTTCAGTAACGGAACCAGACTTGGATGAGCTTCCGGACGATCTCGAACTAGAGCGGGAGTGACTGTCGACACTTTACCGGTAACTTTCGTTACTTTCCCTGTTTCTCCTGAAGATTTTTTTTTTTTTTTTTTTTTTTTTTTTTTTTTTTTTTTTTTTTTTTTTTTTTTTTTTTTTTTTTTTTTTTTTTTTTTTTTTTTTTTTTTTTTTTTTTTTTTTTTTTTTTTTTTTTTTTTTTTTTTTTTTTTTTTTTTTTCCCCCCCCCCCCCCCCCCCCCCCCCCCCCCCCCCCCCCCCCCCCCCCCCCCCCCCCCCCCCCCCCCCCCCCCCCCCCCCCACTCGATGTAGTTGCTGATTTCTTTGTGGTCTTTGGCCGAGATGAACTGTTTCCGGTGCTTTCTTCTTCCGATTCGGTATTTGCTTCGGACTCTTGAGATGATTCATCTTGCTGATCTTGAGAGGTGGAGCCGGTGGATTTTTCAGTAACGGAACCAGACTTGGATGAGCTTCCGGACGATCTCGAACTAGAGCGTGGAGTGACTGTCGACACTTTACCGGTAACTTTCGTTACTTTCCTGTTTCTCCTGAAGATTTTGTCTTTGAACTAGCGCCACTCGATGTAGTTGCTGATTTCTTTGTGGTCTTTGGCCGAGATGAACTGTTTCCGGTGCTTTCTTCTTCCGATTCGGTATTTGCTTCGGACTCTTGAGATGATTCATCTTGTTGATCTTGAGAGGTGGAGCCGGTGGATTTTTCAGTAACGGAACCAGACTTGGATGAGCTTCCGGACGATCTCGAACTAGAGCGTGGAGTGACTGTCGACACTTTACCGGTAACTTTCGTTACTTTCCTGTTTCTCCTGAAGATTTTGTCTTTGAACTAGCGCCACTCGATGTAGTTGCTGATTTCTTTGTGGTCTTTGGCCGAGATGAACTGTTTCCGGTGCTTTCTTCTTCCGATTCGGTATTTGCTTCGGACTCTTGAGATGATTCATCTTGCTGATCTTGAGAGGTGGAGCCGGTGGATTTTTCAGTAACGGAACCAGACTTGGATGAGCTTCCGGACGATCTCGAACTAGAGCGTGGAGTGACTGTCGACACTTTACCGGTAACTTTCGTTACTTTCCTGTTTCTCCTGAAGATTTTGTCTTTGAACTAGCGCCACTCGATGTAGTTGCTGATTTCTTTGTGGTCTTTGGCCGAGATGAACTGTTTCCGGTGCTTTCTTCTTCCGATTCGGTATTTGCTTCGGACTCTTGAGATGATTCATCTTGTTGATCTTGAGAGGTGGAGCCGGTGGATTTTTCAGTAACGGAACCAGACTTGGATGAGCTTCCGGACGATCTCGAACTAGAGCGGGAGTGACTGTCGACACTTTACCGGTAACTTTCGTTACTTTCCTGTTTCTCCTGAAGATTTTGTCTTTGAACTAGCGCCACTCGATGTAGTTGCTGATTTCTTTGTGGTCTTTGGCCGAGATGAACTGTTTCCGGTGCTTTCTTCTTCCGATTCGGTATTTGCTTCGGACTCTTGAGATGATTCATCTTGTTGATCTTGAGAGGTGGAGCCGGTGGATTTTTCAGTAACGGAACCAGACTTGGATGAGCTTCCGGACGATCTCGAACTAGAGCGTGGAGTGACTGTCGACACTTTACCGGTAACTTTCGTTACTTTCCTGTTTCTCCTGAAGATTTTGTCTTTGAACTAGCGCCACTCGATGTAGTTGCTGATTTCTTTGTGGTCTTTGGCCGAGATGAACTGTTTCCGGTGCTTTCTTCTTCCGATTCGGTATTTGCTTCGGACTCTTGAGATGATTCATCTTGTGATCTTGAGAGGTGGAGCCGGTGGATTTTTCAGTAACGGAACCAGACTTGGATGAGCCGGACGATCTCGAACTAGAGCGTGGAGTGACTGTCGACACTTTACCGGTAACTTTCGTTACTTTCCTGTTTCTCCTGAAGATTTTGTCTTTGAACTAGCGCCACTCGATGTAGTTGCTGATTTCTTTGTGGTCTTTGGCCGAGATGAACTGTTTCGGTGCTTTCTTCTTCCGATTCGGTATTTGCTTCGGACTCTTGAGATGATTCATCTTGTTGATCTTGAGAGGTGGAGCCGGTGGATTTTCAGTAACGGAACCAGACTTGGATGAGCTTCCGGACGATCTCGAACTAGAGCGTGGAGTGACTGTCGACACTTTACCGGTAACTTTCGTTACTTTCCTGTTTCTCCTGAAGATTTTGTCTTTGAACTAGCGCCACTCGATGTAGTTGCTGATTTCTTTGTGGTCTTTGGCCGAGATGAACTGTTTCGTGCTTCTTCTTCCGATTCGGTATTTGCTTCGGACTCTTGAGATGATTCATCTTGTGATCTTGAGAGGTGGAGCCGGTGGATTTTTCAGTAACGGAACCAGACTTGGATGAGCTTCCGGACGATCTCGAACTAGAGCGTGGAGTGACTGTCGACACTTTACCGGTAACTTTCGTTACTTTCCTGTTTCTCCTGAAGATTTTGTCTTTGAACTAGCGCCACTCGATGTAGTTGCTGATTTCTTTGTGGTCTTTGGCCGAGATGAACTGTTTCCGGTGCTTTCTTCTTCCGATTCGGTATTTGCTTCGGACTCTTGAGATGATTCATCTTGTTGATCTTGAGAGGTGGAGCCGGTGGATTTTTCAGTAACGGAACCAGACTTGGATGAGCTTCCGGACGATCTCGAACTAGAGCGTGGAGTGACTGTCGACACTTTACCGGTAACTTTCGTTACTTTCCTGTTTCTCCTGAAGATTTTGTCTTTGAACTAGCGCCACTCGATGTAGTTGCTGATTTCTTTGTGGTCTTTGGCCGAGATGAACTGTTTCCGGTGCTTTCTTCTTCCGATTCGGTATTTGCTTCGGACTCTTGAGATGATTCATCTTGTTGATCTTGAGAGGTGGAGCCGGTGGATTTTTCAGTAACGGAACCAGACTTGGATGAGCTTCCGGACGATCTCGAACTAGAGCGTGGAGTGACTGTCGACACTTTACCGGTAACTTTCGTTACTTTCCTGTTTCTCCTGAAGATTTTGTCTTTGAACTAGCGCCACTCGATGTAGTTGCTGATTTCTTTGTGGTCTTTGGCCGAGATGAACTGTTTCCGGTGCTTTCTTCTTCCGATTCGGTATTTGCTTCGGACTCTTGAGATGATTCATCTTGTTGATCTTGAGAGGTGGAGCCGGTGGATTTTTCAGTAACGGAACCAGACTTGGATGAGCTTCCGGACGATCTCGAACTAGAGCGTGGAGTGACTGTCGACACTTTACCGGTAACTTTCGTTACTTTCCTGTTTCTCCTGAAGATTTTGTCTTTGAACTAGCGCCACTCGATGTAGTTGCTGATTTCTTTGTGGTCTTTGGCCGAGATTTTTTTTTTTTTTTTTTTTTTTCCCCCCCCCCCTTGAGAGGTGGAGCCGGTGGATTTTTCAGTAACGGAACCAGACTTGGATGAGCTTCCGGACGATCTCGAACTAGAGCGTGGAGTGACTGTCGACACTTTACCGGTAACTTTCGTTACTTTCCTGTTTCTCCTGAAGATTTTGTCTTTGAACTAGCGCCACTCGATGTAGTTGCTGATTTCTTTGTGGTCTTTGGCCGAGATGAACTGTTTCCGGTGCTTTCTTCTTCCGATTCGGTATTTGCTTCGGACTCTTGAGATGATTCATCTTGTTGATCTTGAGAGGTGGAGCCGGTGGATTTTTCAGTAACGGAACCAGACTTGGATGAGCTTCCGGACGATCTCGAACTAGAGCGTGGAGTGACTGTCGACACTTTACCGGTAACTTTCGTTACTTTCCTGTTTCTCCTGAAGATTTTGTCTTTGAACTAGCGCCACTCGATGTAGTTGCTGATTTCTTTGTGGTCTTTGGCCGAGATGAACTGTTTCCGGTGCTTTCTTCTTCCGATTCGGTATTTGCTTCGGACTCTTGAGATGATTCATCTTGTTGATCTTGAGAGGTGGAGCCGGTGGATTTTTCAGTAACGGAACCAGACTTGGATGAGCTTCCGGACGATCTCGAACTAGAGCGTGGAGTGACTGTCGACACTTTACCGGTAACTTTCGTTACTTTCCTGTTTCTCCTGAAGATTTTGTCTTTGAACTAGCGCCACTCGATGTAGTTGCTGATTTCTTTGTGGTCTTTGGCCGAGATGAACTGTTTCCGGTGCTTTCTTCTTCCGATTCGGTATTTGCTTCGGACTCTTGAGATGATTCATCTTGTTGATCTTGAGAGGTGGAGCCGGTGGATTTTTCAGTAACGGGGGGGGGGGGGGGGGGGGGGGGGGGGGGTTTTTTTTTTTTTTTTTTTTTTTTTTTTTTTTTTTTTTTTTTCCGGTGCTTTCTTCTTCCGATTCGGTATTTGCTTCGGACTCTTGAGATGATTCATCTTGTTGATCTTGAGAGGTGGAGCCGGTGGATTTTTCAGTAACGGAACCAGACTTGGATGAGCTTCCGGACGATCTCGAACTAGAGCGTGGAGTGACTGTCGACACTTTACCGGTAACTTTCGTTACTTTCCCTGTTTCTCCTGAAGATTTTGTCTTTGAACTAGCGCCACTCGATGTAGTTGCTGATTTCTTTGTGGTCTTTGGCCGAGATGAACTGTTTCCGGTGCTTTCTTCTTCCGATTCGGTATTTGCTTCGGACTCTTGAGATGATTCATCTTGTTGATCTTGAGAGGTGGAGCCGGTGGATTTTTCAGTAACGGAACCAGACTTGGATGAGCTTCCGGACGATCTCGAACTAGAGCGTGGAGTGACTGTCGACACTTTACCGGTAACTTTCGTTACTTTCCTGTTTCTCCTGAAGATTTTGTCTTTGAACTAGCGCCACTCGATGTAGTTGCTGATTTCTTTGTGGTCTTTGGCCGAGATGAACTGTTTCCGGTGCTTTCTTCTTCCGATTCGGTATTTGCTTCGGACTCTTGAGATGATTCATCTTGTTGATCTTGAGAGGTGGAGCCGGTGGATTTTTCAGTAACGGAACCAGACTTGGATGAGCTTCCGGACGATCTCGAACTAGAGCGTGGAGTGACTGTCGACACTTTACCGGTAACTTTCGTTACTTTCCTGTTTCTCCTGAAGATTTTGTCTTTGAACTAGCGCCACTCGATGTAGTTGCTGATTTCTTTGTGGTCTTTGGCCGAGATGAACTGTTTCCGGTGCTTTCTTCTTCCGATTCGGTATTTGCTTCGGACTCTTGAGATGATTCATCTTGTTGATCTTGAGAGGTGGAGCCGGTGGATTTTTCAGTAACGGAACCAGACTTGGATGAGCTTCCGGACGATCTCGAACTAGAGCGTGGAGTGACTGTCGACACTTTACCGGTAACTTTCGTTACTTTCCTGTTTCTCCTGAAGATTTTGTCTTTGAACTAGCGCCACTCGATGTAGTTGCTGATTTCTTTGTGGTCTTTGGCCGAGATGAACTGTTTCCGGTGCTTTCTTCTTCCGATTCGGTATTTGCTTCGGACTCTTGAGATGATTCATCTTGTTGATCTTGAGAGGTGGAGCCGGTGGATTTTTCAGTAACGGAACCAGACTTGGATGAGCTTCCGGACGATCTCGAACTAGAGCGTGGAGTGACTGTCGACACTTTACCGGTAACTTTCGTTACTTTCCTGTTTCTCCTGAAGATTTTGTCTTTGAACTAGCGCCACTCGATGTAGTTGCTGATTTCTTTGTGGTCTTTGGCCGAGATGAACTGTTTCCGGTGCTTTCTTCTTCCGATTCGGTATTTGCTTCGGACTCTTGAGATGATTCATCTTGTTGATCTTGAGAGGTGGAGCCGGTGGATTTTTCAGTAACGGAACCAGACTTGGATGAGCTTCCGGACGATCTCGAACTAGAGCGTGGAGTGACTGTCGACACTTTACCGGTAACTTTCGTTACTTTCCTGTTTCTCCTGAAGATTTTGTCTTTGAACTAGCGCCACTCGATGTAGTTGCTGATTTCTTTGTGGTCTTTGGCCGAGATGAACTGTTTCCGGTGCTTTCTTCTTCCGATTCGGTATTTGCTTCGGACTCTTGAGATGATTCATCTTGTTGATCTTGAGAGGTGGAGCCGGTGGATTTTTCAGTAACGGAACCAGACTTGGATGAGCTTCCGGACGATCTCGAACTAGAGCGTGGAGTGACTGTCGACACTTTACCGGTAACTTTCGTTACTTTCCCTGTTTCTCCTGAAGATTTTGTCTTTGAACTAGCGCCACTCGATGTAGTTGCTGATTTCTTTGTGGTCTTTGGCCGAGATGAACTGTTTCCGGTGCTTTCTTCTTCCGATTCGGTATTTGCTTCGGACTCTTGAGATGATTCATCTTGTTGATCTTGAGAGGTGGAGCCGGTGGATTTTTCAGTAACGGAACCAGACTTGGATGAGCTTCCGGACGATCTCGAACTAGAGCGTGGAGTGACTGTCGACACTTTACCGGTAACTTTCGTTACTTTCCTGTTTCTCCTGAAGATTTTGTCTTTGAACTAGCGCCACTCGATGTAGTTGCTGATTTCTTTGTGGTCTTTGGCCGAGATGAACTGTTTCCGTGCTTTCTTCTTCCGATTCGGTATTTGCTTCGGACTCTTGAGATGATTCATCTTGTTGATCTTGAGAGGTGGAGCCGGTGGATTTTTCAGTAACGGAACCAGACTTGGATGAGCTTCCGGACGATCTCGAACTAGAGCGTGGAGTGACTGTCGACACTTTACCGGTAACTTTCGTTACTTTCCTGTTTCTCCTGAAGATTTTGTCTTTGAACTAGCGCCACTCGATGTAGTTGCTGATTTCTTTGTGGTCTTTGGCCGAGATGAACTGTTTCGGTGCTTTCTTCTTCCGATTCGGTATTTGCTTCGGACTCTTGAGATGATTCATCTTGTTGATCTTGAGAGGTGGAGCCGGTGGATTTTTCAGTAACGGAACCAGACTTGGATGAGCTTCGGACGATCTCGAACTAGAGCGTGGAGTGACTGTCGACACTTTACCGGTAACTTTCGTTACTTCCTGTTTCTCCTGAAGATTTTGTCTTTGAACTAGCGCCACTCGATGTAGTTGCTGATTTCTTTGTGGTCTTTGGCCGAGATGAACTGTTTCCGTGCTTCTTCCGATTCGGTATTTGCTTCGGACTCTTGAGATGATTCATCTTGTTGATCTTGAGAGGTGGAGCCGGTGGATTTTTCAGTAACGGAACCAGACTTGGATGAGCTTCCGGACGATCTCGAACTAGAGCGTGGAGTGACTGTCGACACTTTACCGGTAACTTTCGTTACTTTCCTGTTTCTCCTGAAGATTTTGTCTTTGAACTAGCGCCACTCGATGTAGTTGCTGATTTCTTTGTGGTCTTTGGCCGAGATGAACTGTTTCGGTTTCTTCTTCCGATTCGGTATTTGCTTCGGACTCTTGAGATGATTCATCTTGTTGATCTTGAGAGGTGGAGCCGGTGGATTTTTCAGTAACGGAACCAGACTTGGATGAGCTTCCGGACGATCTCGAACTAGAGCGTGGAGTGACTGTCGACACTTTACCGGTAACTTTCGTTACTTTCCTGTTTCTCCTGAAGATTTTGTCTTTGAACTAGCGCCACTCGATGTAGTTGCTGATTTCTTTGTGGTCTTTGGCCGAGATGAACTGTTTCCGGTGCTTTCTTCTTCCGATTCGGTATTTGCTTCGGACTCTTGAGATGATTCATCTTGTTGATCTTGAGAGGTGGAGCCGGTGGATTTTTCAGTAACGGAACCAGACTTGGATGAGCTTCCGGACGATCTCGAACTAGAGCGTGGAGTGACTGTCGACACTTTACCGGTAACTTTCGTTACTTTCCTGTTTCTCCTGAAGATTTTGTCTTTGAACTAGCGCCACTCGATGTAGTTGCTGATTTCTTTGTGGTCTTTGGCCGAGATGAACTGTTTCCGGTGCTTTCTTCTTCCGATTCGGTATTTGCTTCGGACTCTTGAGATGATTCATCTTGTTGATCTTGAGAGGTGGAGCCGGTGGATTTTTCAGTAACGGAACCAGACTTGGATGAGCTTCCGGACGATCTCGAACTAGAGCGTGGAGTGACTGTCGACACTTTACCGGTAACTTTCGTTACTTTCCTGTTTCTCCTGAAGATTTTGTCTTTGAACTAGCGCCACTCGATGTAGTTGCTGATTTCTTTGTGGTCTTTGGCCGAGATGAACTGTTTCCGGTGCTTTCTTCTTCCGATTCGGTATTTGCTTCGGACTCTTGAGATGATTCATCTTGTTGATCTTGAGAGGTGGAGCCGGTGGATTTTTCAGTAACGGAACCAGACTTGGATGAGCTTCCGGACGATCTCGAACTAGAGCGTGGAGTGACTGTCGACACTTTACCGGTAACTTTCGTTACTTTCCCTGTTTCTCCTGAAGATTTTGTCTTTGAACTAGCGCCACTCGATGTAGTTGCTGATTTCTTTGTGGTCTTTGGCCGAGATGAACTGTTTCCGGTGCTTTCTTCTTCCGATTCGGTATTTGCTTCGGACTCTTGAGATGATTCATCTTGTTGATCTTGAGAGGTGGAGCCGGTGGATTTTTCAGTAACGGAACCAGACTTGGATGAGCTTCCGGACGATCTCGAACTAGAGCGTGGAGTGACTGTCGACACTTTACCGGTAACTTTCGTTACTTTCCCTGTTTCTCCTGAAGATTTTGTCTTTGAACTAGCGCCACTCGATGTAGTTGCTGATTTCTTTGTGGTCTTTGGCCGAGATGAACTGTTTCCGGTGCTTTCTTCTTCCGATTCGGTATTTGCTTCGGACTCTTGAGATGATTCATCTTGTTGATCTTGAGAGGTGGAGCCGGTGGATTTTTCAGTAACGGAACCAGACTTGGATGAGCTTCCGGACGATCTCGAACTAGAGCGTGGAGTGACTGTCGACACTTTACCGGTAACTTTCGTTACTTTCCCTGTTTCTCCTGAAGATTTTGTCTTTGAACTAGCGCCACTCGATGTAGTTGCTGATTTCTTTGTGGTCTTTGGCCGAGATGAACTGTTTCCGGTGCTTTCTTCTTCCGATTCGGTATTTGCTTCGGACTCTTGAGATGATTCATCTTGTTGATCTTGAGAGGTGGAGCCGGTGGATTTTTCAGTAACGGAACCAGACTTGGATGAGCTTCCGGACGATCTCGAACTAGAGCGTGGAGTGACTGTCGACACTTTACCGGTAACTTTCGTTACTTTCCTGTTTCTCCTGAAGATTTTGTCTTTGAACTAGCGCCACTCGATGTAGTTGCTGATTTCTTTGTGGTCTTTGGCCGAGATGAACTGTTTCCGTGCTTTCTTCTTCCGATTCGGTATTTGCTTCGGACTCTTGAGATGATTCATCTTGTTGATCTTGAGAGGTGGAGCCGGTGGATTTTTCAGTAACGGAACCAGACTTGGATGAGCTTCCGGACGATCTCGAACTAGAGCGTGGAGTGACTGTCGACACTTTACCGGTAACTTTCGTTACTTTCCCTGTTTCTCCTGAAGATTTTGTCTTTGAACTAGCGCCACTCGATGTAGTTGCTGATTTCTTTGTGGTCTTTGGCCGAGATGAACTGTTTCCGGTGCTTTCTTCTTCCGATTCGGTATTTGCTTCGGACTCTTGAGATGATTCATCTTGTTGATCTTGAGAGGTGGAGCCGGTGGATTTTTCAGTAACGGAACCAGACTTGGATGAGCTTCCGGACGATCTCGAACTAGAGCGTGGAGTGACTGTCGACACTTTACCGGTAACTTTCGTTACTTTCCTGTTTCTCCTGAAGATTTTGTCTTTGAACTAGCGCCACTCGATGTAGTTGCTGATTTCTTTGTGGTCTTTGGCCGAGATGAACTGTTTCCGGTGCTTTCTTCTTCCGATTCGGTATTTGCTTCGGACTCTTGAGATGATTCATCTTGTTGATCTTGAGAGGTGGAGCCGGTGGATTTTTCAGTAACGGAACCAGACTTGGATGAGCTTCCGGACGATCTCGAACTAGAGCGTGGAGTGACTGTCGACACTTTACCGGTAACTTTCGTTACTTTCCTGTTTCTCCTGAAGATTTTGTCTTTGAACTAGCGCCACTCGATGTAGTTGCTGATTTCTTTGTGGTCTTTGGCCGAGATGAACTGTTTCCGGTGCTTTCTTCTTCCGATTCGGTATTTGCTTCGGACTCTTGAGATGATTCATCTTGTTGATCTTGAGAGGTGGAGCCGGTGGATTTTTCAGTAACGGAACCAGACTTGGATGAGCTTCCGGACGATCTCGAACTAGAGCGTGGAGTGACTGTCGACACTTTACCGGTAACTTTCGTTACTTCCTGTTTCTCCTGAAGATTTTGTCTTTGAACTAGCGCCACTCGATGTAGTTGCTGATTTCTTTGTGGTCTTTGGCCGAGATGAACTGTTTCGGTGCTTTCTTCTTCCGATTCGGTATTTGCTTCGGACTCTTGAGATGATTCATCTTGTTGATCTTGAGAGGTGGAGCCGGTGGATTTTTCAGTAACGGAACCAGACTTGATGAGCTTCCGGACGATCTCGAACTAGAGCGTGGAGTGACTGTCGACACTTTACCGGTAACTTTCGTTACTTTCCTGTTTCTCCTGAAGATTTTGTCTTTGAACTAGCGCCACTCGATGTAGTTGATTTCTTTGTGGTCTTTGGCCGAGATGAACTGTTTCCGGTGCTTTCTTCTTCCGATTCGGTATTTGCTTCGGACTCTTGAGATGATTCATCTTGTTGATCTTGAGAGGTGGAGCCGGTGGATTTTTCAGTAACGGAACCAGACTTGGATGAGCCGGACGATCTCGAACTAGAGCGTGGAGTGACTGTCGACACTTTACCGGTAACTTTCACTTTCCTGTTTCTCCTGAAGATTTTGTCTTTGAACTAGCGCCACTCGATGTAGTTGCTGATTTCTTTGTGGTCTTTGGCCGAGATGAACTGTTTCGGTGCTTTCTTCTTCCCCCCCCCCCCCCCCCCCCCCCCCCTTTTTTTTTTTTTTTTTTTTTTTTTTTTTTTTTTTTTTTTTTTTTTTTTTTTTTTTTTCGTTACTTTCCTGTTTCTCCTGAAGATTTTGTCTTTGAACTAGCGCCACTCGATGTAGTTGCTGATTTCTTTGTGGTCTTTGGCCGAGATGAACTGTTTCCGGTGCTTTCTTCTTCCGATTCGGTATTTGCTTCGGACTCTTGAGATGATTCATCTTGTTGATCTTGAGAGGTGGAGCCGGTGGATTTTTCAGTAACGGAACCAGACTTGGATGAGCTTCCGGACGATCTCGAACTAGAGCGTGGAGTGACTGTCGACACTTTACCGGTAACTTTCGTTACTTTCCTGTTTCTCCTGAAGATTTTGTCTTTGAACTAGCGCCACTCGATGTAGTTGCTGATTTCTTTGTGGTCTTTGGCCGAGATGAACTGTTTCGGTGCTTTCTTCTTCCGATTCGGTATTTGCTTCGGACTCTTGAGATGATTCATCTTGTTGATCTTGAGAGGTGGAGCCGGTGGATTTTTCAGTAACGGAACCAGACTTGGATGAGCTTCCGGACGATCTCGAACTAGAGCGTGGAGTGACTGTCGACACTTTACCGGTAACTTTCGTTACTTTCCCTGTTTCTCCTGAAGATTTTGTCTTTGAACTAGCGCCACTCGATGTAGTTGCTGATTTCTTTGTGGTCTTTGGCCGAGATGAACTGTTTCCGGTGCTTTCTTCTTCCGATTCGGTATTTGCTTCGGACTCTTGAGATGATTCATCTTGTTGATCTTGAGAGGTGGAGCCGGTGGATTTTTCAGTAACGGAACCAGACTTGGATGAGCTTCCGGACGATCTCGAACTAGAGCGTGGAGTGACTGTCGACACTTTACCGGTAACTTTCGTTACTTTCCTGTTTCTCCTGAAGATTTTGTCTTTGAACTAGCGCCACTCGATGTAGTTGCTGATTTCTTTGTGGTCTTTGGCCGAGATGAACTGTTTCCGGTGCTTTCTTCTTCCGATTCGGTATTTGCTTCGGACTCTTGAGATGATTCATCTTGTTGATCTTGAGAGGTGGAGCCGGTGGATTTTTCAGTAACGGAACCAGACTTGGATGAGCTTCCGGACGATCTCGAACTAGAGCGTGGAGTGACTGTCGACACTTTACCGGTAACTTTCGTTACTTTCCTGTTTCTCCTGAAGATTTTGTCTTTGAACTAGCGCCACTCGATGTAGTTGCTGATTTCTTTGTGGTCTTTGGCCGAGATGAACTGTTTCCGGTGCTTTCTTCTTCCGATTCGGTATTTGCTTCGGACTCTTGAGATGATTCATCTTGTTGATCTTGAGAGGTGGAGCCGGTGGATTTTTCAGTAACGGAACCAGACTTGGATGAGCTTCCGGACGATCTCGAACTAGAGCGTGGAGTGACTGTCGACACTTTACCGGTAACTTTCGTTACTTTCCCTGTTTCTCCTGAAGATTTTGTCTTTGAACTAGCGCCACTCGATGTAGTTGCTGATTTCTTTGTGGTCTTTGGCCGAGATGAACTGTTTCCGGTGCTTTCTTCTTCCGATTCGGTATTTGCTTCGGACTCTTGAGATGATTCATCTTGTTGATCTTGAGAGGTGGAGCCGGTGGATTTTTCAGTAACGGAACCAGACTTGGATGAGCTTCCGGACGATCTCGAACTAGAGCGTGGAGTGACTGTCGACACTTTACCGGTAACTTTCGTTACTTTCCTGTTTCTCCTGAAGATTTTGTCTTTGAACTAGCGCCACTCGATGTAGTTGCTGATTTCTTTGTGGTCTTTGGCCGAGATGAACTGTTTCCGGTGCTTTCTTCTTCCGATTCGGTATTTGCTTCGGACTCTTGAGATGATTCATCTTGTTGATCTTGAGAGGTGGAGCCGGTGGATTTTTCAGTAACGGAACCAGACTTGGATGAGCTTCCGGACGATCTCGAACTAGAGCGTGGAGTGACTGTCGACACTTTACCGGTAACTTTCGTTACTTTCCTGTTTCTCCTGAAGATTTTGTCTTTGAACTAGCGCCACTCGATGTAGTTGCTGATTTCTTTGTGGTCTTTGGCCGAGATGAACTGTTTCCGTGCTTTCTTCTTCCGATTCGGTATTTGCTTCGGACTCTTGAGATGATTCATCTTGTTGATCTTGAGAGGTGGAGCCGGTGGATTTTTCAGTAACGGAACCAGACTTGGATGAGCTTCCGGACGATCTCGAACTAGAGCGTGGAGTGACTGTCGACACTTTACCGGTAACTTTCGTTACTTTCCTGTTTCTCCTGAAGATTTTGTCTTTGAACTAGCGCCACTCGATGTAGTTGCTGATTTCTTTGTGGTCTTTGGCCGAGATGAACTGTTTCC